>JAATLQ010036946.1:0-10371 GCA_013421005.1 Heliconius erato x Heliconius himera | reverse complement strand
ATTATACAGCATGAAGGTAAAAAAAGCAATCCGCTGTCAAAGATTTCAAAATACAATCTCCAAGTGAACATTTTAAAAACTATAATTTTGTTAATATGTCTCTTATACTTGATATTATTATAGTATTACTTTTTTTATCAGCTTCACGCTGTATCCCGCACACAGCAGAGTAGGCAGAGTGAACCTAGTGTTAAGACACTCCGTTCCCCACTCTCTGGCGAATTCTGGAGGCATTGCGTGTTGAGTGGCAGAACTCAACGCTGCGCTTAGCCTCGACACCAGAGCGAAGAAATGGAAATATAAATTTAAGTAAGTATTTCATCTCCTCGAGTGGGGATGGAACCCACAACCAGTCGGTTTTACAGTCACACTTTGTGCCGCTGCGCCACGACTGGCCTCTATAGTACTGAACAGCTTAAAACAATTAAGTTGGTCATAAGCTACCTATACCTTGCTCTCATGTTAGTTATGAGCTATTAAGTATTTAGTTATCCTATTCTAATCGATGAATGAACTGACATAAGTATAGTATATTATAATTTATGTTCAAATCCTAATTATATTATTCTTTTAGCTTCCCGTTGTATTTCCCACATAGCAGAGTAGGCAGATGGAACCTGCGAACCTAGTGTTAAGACACTCTGTTCCCTTTAGAACACTTTCGTTTTCACTTTCTAGCAGATTCTCGAGGCATTGTGTGTTGAGTGACACAATTTAATGCTGCGCTTTGTGACGACCAGAACAAGAAAATGAAAATATTAAATTTTCATCATTCTTTTTATTTATTTTCTGGAGTGGGAAACGGAACCCACAACCTGTGCAAGCTTGTTTGTGCCCTTGGGCCAAAACTTATCTCATACTGTTATTTCTATTTTGTCTTGAGGAACAACTTAGTGTTAAGACACACCACTCTTTATTTTCAAAGCAAATTATTTTATCACAGTGGGGAAGGGAAATAAAAATGTGCTCAGTAATCACTAACATACACTGTTAGAAACACTACAACACTTACAAAGTGACCCATCGTACTCTTATCTTACTAACTCCATAAATAATACGTCTGTAAGCATGGATATTTGTTCCACTTATACACATAAACTACTAAACGGATTTAGATTAAAATTAACAAAAATATAACTTATACGGCAGAATAATACACAGGCTACAATTACTGTAAATATAGTACCATTGGCTATAATATAACAACAACTTAAAGGGATGGCCCCGGCCCCTTATGTTACCTCATAAAACCCCGGAAAATAGGTAAATAACTTACCCTTCGGTCAACTTACCCTTAATAACACTATAACGACGCACACAGCCA
Source organism: Heliconius erato x Heliconius himera (assembly GCA_013421005.1). Classification (NCBI taxonomy): domain Eukaryota; kingdom Metazoa; phylum Arthropoda; class Insecta; order Lepidoptera; family Nymphalidae; genus Heliconius; species Heliconius erato x Heliconius himera. The sequence continues at coordinate 9,047 of JAATLQ010036946.1, read as the reverse complement.
CAGCGGCCGCGCCGGCACTCAGCAACACCAATAAATCACGGTCGAGATTAGTCGACTCCTTCGCGTGGTTCACAAAAAATGATGCTGTCATATGAGCTCCGATGTTGTCGGAGATACGACGCTTCCCAGCGGACGAGCCGTTTAGACAGCCGCCTGAAAATAGTTTCTTTATAATAAATACTGAAAAAATAGTCTGTTTTTCTATATATAAATATAAGATTAATTGAGGCCATTCGTGGCACAGAGGCACGAAGTGTAGGTTGTGGCTGTAAACTCAACTGGTTGTGGGTTCGATCCCCACTCGAGGAAATGAGAAATTTATTTAAATGTATATTTTCATCTCTTCGCTCTGGTATCGAGGCAAGGTGCGGCGTTGGGTTCCGCCACTCAACACTCACTGCCTCTAGAATTCGGCGAAAAGTGGGGAACGAAGTATCTTAACACTAGGTTCCCTCTGCCTACCCTGTTGTGTATGTGACACAGTGTGAAGTGGATTTTATTTATTTATTTTAAATATAGGAATAATAAGACCTGATGGAATAGAAATTTGGGATTAAGTACCATTAAGTATGACTATAAACGGTATTTCTTTAAAGTACAAAATGTCAAAATTACATTTCTATTAACTTTATTGATTAAATTTATAAACTGAGACGTGACAAGCTTGTACCCTATTAGTACTAAGGGGTATTAAATTTCGAACACTACTACTAAAGCAAATAAAACAATTATACAAAATTATACAAAATAAGAATTAAGACGTTTTAGAGACGCAGAGCTACGACGTCTGACTGTGAACAAGACGGTTGTAGGTACGATTATCTTAATTTTTTTCGATTATATTAAAGCTAAATAAAAAACAAGAATAATGTAAGGGATTATTTAACAAATCTTACCCATATCCTTATCACAATGACAACAATCACTTGTTTGGTTCATATTCAGATAAAAAGAAACCATGCTCTCTGTACAACACGGCAGGCATTTATGATTCACCCTGGAATAAAAAAATCTTTAGCAAAAACTTCGTCTAAAATTTTAATGCAAAAGAATTTTTAATTTGCGCTTCAAAGGAAATAATATCAGAAACTGGTGAAAATATGTCAACAATATAAAATGTTAAAAATGATGATGCAAACGAAATTATGATATAATTTTATTCTATTTAAAAAAAAATTAAACGCCCATTCAGTAAGACCGAATATTATATTATAAAGGATATTTGAAATGTTCAGCAAAGTCATTAAAATAAATGCTTTCCTGGGTTTTATACTGAAAAGTACTGTGTAAATTGTGATTTATATAATATATTTCATTTAGACACCAAATTTGGGGACAGTATATCATATCCGCTTCACGCTGTATCCCGCACGCAGCAGCGCAGGCAGAGGAAACCTAGTGTTAAGACACTCCGTTCCCCACTTTCTGCCGAATTCTGGAGGCGTTACGTGTTGAGTGGCAGAACTCAACGCCGCGCTTAACCTCGACACCAGAGCGAAGAAATGGAAATATAAATTTAAGTAAATATTTCATCTCCTCGAGTGGGGATCGAATCCACAAGCAGTCAGTTTTACAAAGTATAAGTATACTTTTTAGAGCAATCATATGAATGTTTGCTATTAAAGTAATTTCAAACATCCTTTAAAATACTGTTCCGGGGTAGTTTTAAACTTCGATCTCTTAAATATGTTTGTGATCAAATATTCAAAAATTGGTGAAATATAAAATATTATAAAATTGGTATTGTGAAGATTAATTATTTACAATGGGTTACATCGTAACGTTGACGACTTGTAATATAGGACTATACAAATCAAAAAGATTTTTCCAAATTGAACCAGTATTTATTAAGATGAGCGTGTTCAACAAAATAGACTTTCCAGCTTTATAATATTAAAATATCGATTTATAAACGAAATAAAAAATAGAATATAGAAGAGACCAGTCGTGGCGCAGCGGCACGAGGTGTGACTGTAAAACCGACTGGTTGTGGGTTCGATCCCCACTCGAGGAGATGAAATATTTACTTAAATTTATATTTCCATTTCTTCGCTCTGGTGTTAAGGGTAAGCGCGGCGTTGAGTTCTACCACTCAACACGCAATACGAATAATACGCGATACAGCGTAAAGCTGATTTATTTATTTAAAATATTAATGTAATTGAGTTGTGTATTATGTAAACGTAAAATATAAGTTTATCAAAAAAATTACTATTTATTGGTATCCACTTGATTACAACAAACGCCCATTCATTCGAAAACAGGTATCAAAGGTGAATTAAAGTTTTATAGGGTAAAGTTAAAATGAGTTTCACATGGGACCACTTTATAGATAAATATCACAAACTTTGATATCCATTCATTCTCGTGTGTTGCTTGAATGTAATATTTTATTTGATGACAAAATTAATCGAAATAGTAGTAATAGGTATCTCTTGTATTATTGAAAATATTTTTAAACATTTTTAAAGCGTTATTCCACACTTAGGAAAGAAAAATACTTAATTTAGAAAACGTATAAAAATTTAAATTTGAACGTAGCGGGACTCGAACCCGCGCCTCCTAGAAACCGACCAGGCGCTCTTTGACTACTAATCCATACGTACGTATGGTCTAAAGTATTTTTGTACTAATAATTAATATTAAATATCTCAAGTACAATGTAATCTTAGAAATATTATTTATAAGCCACTTACCTATCTAATCTTAACGGATGAGCGCAAGTAACACAACTAGTAGGTCCAGGTCCGGAGCAAGATCGACAAGAGTCATGGCATGGACGGCAGGTCCTCGTTCTGGGCTCATAATACTGAGAACTAAGGCACTCAACGCACAAACCACTTTCTAAGGAAAAATGTGGCGGACAAGATGTGCACCTTTGGGGGCCAGCACCGTGGCAGTCCTGGCAATAATGATGACATCGTCTACAGCTATCTCCCCAGGGAAAAAAGTTTTGAGGGCATTCCGGCCTACATTCTCCAGCTGCTAGTCGCCAATCTATAGGGCACGTTGCACACTGATCTCGCCTAGGACCAGTGCAGGTTTCACAGGACAAGTAACACTTAGAGCATATCCCTTCATCAGGATAGTATCCTGGGGCACAAGTAGCTCTACATGTGCCAGATTGCAATCGTAACGAAATAGCACACGACGTACAGTTTAACCTTGACACGCAATTGGTGCACGTGTGTGGACATTTCGAACAACTCCCAGCCGTCTGATAGTACCCTTGTCCGCATTCCGCAACGCACCTAAAACGAAACTTTTGTTAGGCGAATTCCCGACACGGGTATATAAGGGTCCGCCTAAATAAAGAGCCCTCACCTCGATCCCTGCAATAACAGCGGGCTTGAACAAGATAAACAGTCCCACTCATTTGGTCCGCTACATTTCTCACAAGTTGAATGACAATTTTTACACCGCCCTCCCTCGTAATATTCGTCTGTAAATAAAGACATTTTAAACAAAGGATTGTGATGGCACGACGTAAAAGCTTCGGTATCTGTTAAATTGACATTTTTCAACTCCTGTTCGCGCTCATGTAAAAATGCTTTGTAGAGCTTTGTGTGTCATTTCATACTTCTTCTTACAAAACATACATGCGAGAACAAATACCGAAACATGGACTATACGAGAATACGAGAATACGTACGTTTTATTGTATAATATATATTGAATATAAAATAAAATAGGTAAATAAATATTTTTTATATATGTTATCAGTTATAGGTATATTTGGCAGTATTATCTTACTAAATACATGTTTTTAGTGAATTAAATTACAAAAATATATTATTAAATAAAATTATAATTATATTAAAACTCCTCGTATGCATATAGGTTTAAAGAGAAATTCAATTAAAAATTTTACATAAAATATTACAGTTTTAAACTAAAAGTAAGTAACAAAGAAATTTAAAAAAAAAACATACTTGTATCGCACTTCTGGTTCCCATCTGGCTGGCACCGACCCCTCTTAGTGAGCATCCACTTTTCTTTACAAACAGAACAAACTGCATAAGTGCAAATCGAACAACCTATGGCGCACCTAAAACAACATACATTTCCACCATTTAGAAGCGGCAATGGTCGGACATAAAACAAGGGTAAAGCTGAATTAACACTCACGGTATGCATTCTCTTTTTTGAACGTCCGCATAATACCCGGCGGGACATTTGGATACACAGCGCCCCTTGAACGCGTAATTGCCGATTCGACATGATACACACTCCGTTTCACTCGATCCACTGCAAGATTCACACGATTCATGGCATTGCATGCAACCTAAATTATCTTTTCGAAATGTGCCCATCGGACAGGTAGCTAAACAAGATCCATTATATAGCACGTAGCTATGGGCACACGAGGAGCACATGTCTGCCTTTTCTGAACATGTGTCGCAGTGCTCCGCGCATGGGAAACAAGCGTTTGCGTCTTGATCCTCGTAATAGCCATCAGGGCACTGTTGGAGACATACTGCCAAGTCGATCACAAGTAAATGTGCTGGAGCACAAGTGAGGCAAGAATCCTGTCCAGCTCCAGCACAAGTTTCACATGACTCGTGACAAGGCCAGCACACTCCGCCCTGGTTGACAAAACTTCTAGGTGGGCATCTAGATACACAGGAATTATCCAAGCGGTAATGTTTACAAGCAACACACTGTGTCGGCCCTTTCCCGTAACATCCTTGCGAATCGCACTCAGGGTCGCACATTCTCTGTACTTGTTTGTCATTAGCATCAGCCAAAACATTTTTCCTTTGAGCCGATGGAATATTTTTCGGGTAGTTTCGTCTATCCGAAATGCCGAGTTCGATTTCATTGAGAAATTGGGAATATTCAGACACATCGTAGACATCGTTAACGTGATAGGTTTTTTCTTCTTGTGGAACGTTATTGGAGTTGAAATAACTTTTATTTCGCAATCGTATGGGGTTTGTAGATGTTCCGTAGAAAATGAGTTGCCATTTTTTCAAGACGCCTGGTTGCGTAACGTGATTGTTTCCTGCGTTTATTATTTGAAGTGTCCATCGACCTTCCGCATTTTCACCCCAAAAATGTACGCTTAAAAACGGCCAGTCGTCAAAATTTGAACTAGTCGCATCATGAGTTCTCTCAAATAATAAAGTGGACGTAGTGCCCATCGGCGACGTAAGCAGGATTCGTAAATTACCTCTTGGAAAAAAACTCAGTGATATTTTACATTGAACGTGTTCCAAAAATCTGACCTCATTCATTGTGCCACTACAGCCATTAACGTCCATATGAACGGATATAGTGTAGCCGAAAGATGTTTCTATCGACCTGTCCTCGTTTATTTCTTGGGACTTACATATGTGCTGTGGCGGTACGTTCACCCACTGCTCCGCAAGCGAGACCATTTGACCAGCGTCCATAAGACCGTAACCAAATTTATGACTCACTTTCCGCTTCACACCGTTTACGATCCACCCTTCCTCCTTTTCTAAAGGTTGCGACCTCGACGTCATTACAATGAGATGTTGCATGTCTCTCCAAGTTAATAACGAATTCGCTTCTAAAGCGAGAGCACAAATACCCGCAGCTAATGGGGCGGAGGCAGACGTGCCCGTATGATCGACGGTGCAGATATGATCCGGTCGTAATTGAACATCCATATCCACAGTCGCGACGCTTTTATCCCGCCCCGGCGTACCCGAGCTATATGTCGACGCTAATGTCGAGGAGCATTCTTCTAAATACCAAGGTTTATAGCCCCCCTGTGTAGCACTGGATATCGATATTGTAAATATGCTATTTGCATAACCATCACAGTTGCAGGAATCGGTATGCCTACCGCCGTTCCCTGAAGCCCATATAAATATAGAGCCTTTTCCCCCTCTGCCGTTCGTGACACCGTTTATGAAAGCCCTGAAACAAAAAGTAGTTTTTAATGAGCTCGCCTCTAGCCATCCCTTTTATCGTATTTAGACAATACCTTCTAGCTAAGGGGCCCGGTCCGTCGACGGTTTTCCCATCGTCCTCGGGTCCCCAGGAAGCGCTATAGATGTCTATATGATGGGTGTTGAAGCCGAGTGCTTTAGCTTCCACTGCGTCGTTAACTAGGCCATCTAGCATTCTTACGCCTCCAATGCTAGCGTTGTATGCGATGCCTACACCACAATATAGGTTGTAGGCGACCGCAGCGACTTCGCCGGCGCAGCGGGTGCCATGTTTATTATCGCCATTGTCCTGCGGCGTGGGATCCGTGTCGTTTCCATTTATGTCGGTCGACGCCGCCGGGTCCTGGACATTTGAATAAACTTGATATATTTTACAGAAAATATGGCTATTTAACACAAACAAATACGAAATATTTATATAAACATTTTACAGAAACGCTAAACCCTAAGTAAAAATAAATTACAACAAATATCGCGTATAGTAAATTATATAACCACAATCTAGCACACAGTAAGTGGTAGTTGAACTTTGAACGTAAATTAAGGTTACTTAATGCTACATAAATAATTCCAATTGTTAGCAGTAAACAGAGCCCATGGCATTATACGTCGTAATCGATAGTGAAACCACAAATGTATCCTGAAATCCCTTGAAAGCAATGAAACTTAAGTAAGTAGAGGGGAGCTAACTCACCCTATGAGCATTATATAAATGAAGAAGCCAGTACTGTTCCAACGAACTAACTATCCCATAAAATTGGCTTCTATTTCTGAAGCGAGAGCAAATTTGTAAGGAAAATTACGCTATTAAACTTTTCATGCTGGAATAAGCTAAAAAGTCATTTTTGTAACTTTTTAGTTCTGATACTACAAATTTTTGCGTTAAAGTTTTTTAATATTAGCACACACGCTTTCACTTTTAAAAGTTTGTTAAATTATTTATATTATAAATTATTTCTTTATTTTATATAACAATACATTTCATATTTAAAAACAAATATTTTTGTTCCAATAAAATCATATAAATCAATTCTTAAATAAATTTTCTTAAATAACACTTAACAAAAACCAAACATCAACAAAACTAAAAATAGTTCTAACAAAAATAACCATAAAACCTCCAAAAAAAATTATACATAGAAATAGTCTATTTACATAATTTTGTATCAGATCCGGGTGATTGGGTTGGATGCCATCGTCCAGTATCGTTATAACGACGCCCTTTCCGGTGTATCCTTTACGCCACGCGGTCCCAACGTTCATGTCCAGGCCATCTGCGGCACCGCCGTTCTGAAACCAGACTCATTTGAAAAAATCTCAATTGTTAAAATGAAAACTCTTCGGATGCCGCCTTGGCGCTGTGTCTGACTGTAAAAGCGGTGGTTGTTAGTTCGAGCCTCACGCAATGTTATGGATGTTTCAATAATAAATAATAATAATAATAATCAGCTTCACGCTGTTTCCTGCACACAGCAGGGTAGGCAGAGGGAACCTAGTGTTAAGACACTCCGTTCCCCACTTTCCGCCGAGTTCTGGCGGCCTTGTGTGTTGAGTGGCGGAACTCAGTGCCGCGCTTTGCCTCGAGACCATGTAACTGACTACCCACTCTACTCAATAAAATATTTAAATAATAATTTTAATATTTTAGTATGGCTCGTGATACGCCTAATATAACTCTTTCGTAGTGATCGTAAGTAATCCAAGATCTTTTACAGATTTAGAGGTAACTGTATTAATATGATATGTACCATAAATTTATTATAAGTACAAATAAAATATATTATGATAAATAACATGTCATAGTCTGTCCGTTTTAATCTCCCGTGACATTTCTTAAGTATATCGAGGACGTCCTATCTTCCTCTCTACTAAAACTGTGTAGAATCGTTAGTTATAATTAAAGGAAGAGAGTGCAAGGGCACCGCCACACCCCTACACCGTGGATTTCTACCAGACCGTGGTTGGAGCAGTCTTTATTGAACCCTCTGGGACGTTCGTGTGTGATCTTTCTTAACGTACTGGTTACGCTTGTTTATATTAAGATTGTATTAGAAGGTGATCCGTGATGTTTATTGATTTGTGAGTTCAATATAAGTCGTTGGTTCGAACGCACTATAGCAAGGCGACCGATATGTTTAATAAACGCGCGGCAAACATTCCACGGTCGTGTCTCATTTGTTTTCTACATTAAAACAAGTTGTTAGACTCATAGGCGGGCACTACTACATACACCGGAGTTCCAGGACATAAAATAGCACCACACACCTAAACATCATACAACAAGTTATAGAACAACTGAAGAAACTATTTTATATATATGTATGTCCAATACCATACAAGCATCGCTTATGCATCGTAACCGCACCTCGAGACAAGTCGATCGCAGTTTAACAAAAAAAGGCCAATGCAATTTGTCAAGCCAAGCATATTAGTAACAGGGAAACTTAGCAGCAATCGGTTGTGACTCCAATATCAGTTATTAGTGAAACATAGGGTCAATGAACTCCGACAATGGTATAAATAGTTTATAATTCATATTTTGTTACTGTCTAATATCTTTATGATTATTTCAATATCTTGACAGGTTATCTTTATTGTAGGACATTAAATAGACTCATATTATATAATATTTATAAATTGGAAATACTAATAGTATTTTGATATAATCATTTTATATCATACTAGAGGGCGCGCGCGGCTTCGCCCGCTTATTAGGAGTGAATTCTAAAAAATCCACAAAACACGTGTTCAATAAAATATTTTTAACAGTCTAAATTTAAATTTTTATAAAAATCGGTGGCATTTTAAAGATTTTTCCATATAAACTTTCAACCCCTTATTTGAACCCTTAGGGGGTGAATTCTTAAAAACCATGAAACACGTGTTCAATGAAATATTTTTAAGAGTCTGAATTTCAAATTTTATAAAAATCGGTACAGATTAAAATTTTTTTCCATACAAACTTTCAACCCCTATTTCATCCCTTTAGGGTTAAAATTTTTCAAATTCCCTTCTTAGTGGATGTCCAGAATATGAAAATAAACATCTGCCCAAATTTCACGTTTCTACCATCAGCGGTTACGGCTCTGCGTGCGTCTTACCTCAGTCAGTCAGCACAAGTCCTTT
>JAATLQ010036945.1:0-45327 GCA_013421005.1 Heliconius erato x Heliconius himera | reverse complement strand
TTAAGGTGGAGATAGACGCGCTTTTTGAAGGTACCCATGTCATATCGACCTGGAAACACTGCCGCGGGTAGGCCATTCCACAGTTCCGTGGTGCGTGGAAGGAAGTTCCTACGAAACCGCACAGTAGTGGATTGCCACGTATCCAGGTGGTGTGGATGATATTTCAGCTTATGTCGTACTGTGCGGTTAGAAAATTCGGCGGCAGGTAACAGGTCAAACAGTTCTTCAGAACACTCCCCGTGATAAATGCGATAGAGAACGCACAGCGAGGAAACGTCTCTACGCAAAGCCAAAGTATCAAACCTTTCACAGATTATTGGGTCTCCAATGATTCGTATGGCTCTACGTTGTATGCGATCAAATGGTTCAAGCTGATACTGGGGTGCACCAGCCCAGAGATGAGAACAGTACTCCATATGTGGCCGAACCTGGCCCCTATATAGGGCCAAACGGCTTGTATTCTGGCACTCCATCGAGTTTCAGATTCACATTTGATAAATGTTTTAAGTCATTTTTCAATAATAATTGGCATCGTAACGTTGAACGTGAGAAAAAGAGATATATTTTTTCAATGATTCTAAAACACAACGATTGGGTTGGGTCTTGTATAGCTGCAGTAATTCCTATAAAATATAATGAATGGTTATCACAATTTACTAACAATACTTTATGGTTTTTTTTTTGTTGAAAGCCAGATGTGTGACCTGCCATTACGATAACATTATCGTAACATTGTGACCTGCAGTTTGTTAATAAAATTTAATCATAATTTAATTTCTCTAAAATTGTATTTTCAATGAAGGCTGCATAAACAACATAAACCCGAACTGAAACGGGACTCGAAACCGCGCGTCCTGGAAACCGACCAGGAGGCGCGTTATATATTTAAATAGTTTTGTAACCTTTTGGCGCCCTTTTGTGAGTAGCGCCTGGGGCATGATGCCCCCTTGTCTCCCCCTGACTACGCCATTAGTGTTTAACTACATTGTTAATTTGGTTAACAATGAACTTATAACACTATTAAAAAAATATGTTTACAATTTTTTATTGCGTCTCTCTCTCTCTGCAATATTTCAAAAAAATGCAAACACGTAATTGTTTGACCAAATGAGGCAGGCGACAAGGATATGTTCAAATGTTGCTGAAGTTTTTTTTTAAAAAGCAAAGATAACCTTTAAGCACGTCTTTTGCACAGGGGCACGAGCTTGCAACTGTAAACGCGATAGATTATGGGTTCAACTCCCACTCGAGGAAATGAAATATTTAATATTTTCATTTCCTCTTTATGGTAACGAGGCAAAGCCCAGCCCCAAGAATTAGGCAGAAAGTGGGGAACGGAAATGTTCTAATGGGGAATGGAGTGTATTAACACTATGTGCCTAGATTCTTTCTGCCTATTTTGCTATGTACGATATATTCGTATAGCGTTAAGCTAAAAAAAGGTATAGAGATATTTAACCTAGTTAAAACATCTCTTTTTCCGGTTTCCCAATTCCATACATTACGTGTTGAGTAGCGAAACTTAATTCCGTGTAGTTTCCGTTTCCATTTTGACAGAGCGGGAAATTAAAATAATTCCTTCTCCGAGTGGGTATCGAACCCACAACTGCCACGTCTCTAGCCAGAAAATTAAATCCAAATACGACGCCACGCACCCTTTTGCCACCCACAACGGCCTCAAGCAACAGTAACTGTATTGATTATTTTTATTCTAATTGAGTTAATTATTATTAGGTGTGATTTTAAAACGTGATTTTACTTTGAGGTCGTCGTGGCGCAGTGGTACAAGTATGTAACTGTAAACGCACGAGAGTTGAGGGTTCGATTTCCACTCTTTGGCGTTTTGGCGGAATGAAGTATTTAACATTTTAACTTCTTCGCTCTGGTAATGAAGCTCTAGCTATTTAATATTATGGGTTTTTTTATGGAAAAATACAAGGCAAACGAGCACACGGGTCAACTGATGGTAAGTGATCACCGCCGCCCACGCCCCCGTGTAACATCAGAGGAGCTGCAAGTGCCGGCCGGCCTTTGAGGTGGAGGTCGACGCACTTTTTTAAGGTAGCCGAGTCGTATCGACCTGTAAACACTGCCACAGGTATAGCTGTGTTTTGGTTAACGTCAGGAATTACTGGTTGGACTTACGTAAAAATGGGAAAAAAAGAGAATGGAAAATTTTGAAATTTGGATCCCTTTTAAGAAACTTAAGCGCAGAAATATCACATTCGTTAGTATTTTAAGTTTATATGGAAAATAAAACAGGTTCACGCAAGCAACAGGTTAGGCAGAGGAAACACAGTGTTAAGACACTCCAATCACCCCTCGTACTCCCCAATTTATAAGGAATTGCGCGTTGATTAGCGAAACAACGCCACACTTTGTCTACCATAGCAGAGAATTGGAAATAAATCAAATTATAATCATTGCCAGAGTGAAAATCGAATCCACAACCGTCGCGTTTACAGTTGGAACCTGCTCCGTTACGCCACGACGAAATCGATCCTCAAAGGCTATTGATTCCGTCGTGACGATATGTTTATAGTTTTTATTATATTCGAGAAAGCATTTACGCATTAAATATAGCGGTAATGATTTCTTCCACTTAAACCAAAAGTGATCAAAGGACATGGACTTTTAGGTAAATTTCATGTATTTTCTACATTGTACTAAAAAAATGGGTTAAATGGAAGTCTGATTAGCTCGACAAGGATTCCGTATCAATTTCACTTTTATTTGTAATATAATATATACCTAAGGGCCTTCGTGGTACATGGATACGAGCTTGCGACCATAAATGCGACAGTTGTGGGTTCAATTTCCATTTAGTGGTTTGAAATATTTAATATTTTCATTTCCTCGCTCGGGTAACGAAGCAAAACGTAGCGTCGAGTTCCGCCATTAAACACGCAATACCTCAAGAATACAGTGAAAAGCGGGGAATGGAAGAAAAAATGTACCTATAAATTTCCATTTTTCGATTTTTTCCCATATATATATTGTAAGTTCTCACAAAAAAGGCAATGTATAATCTTTTATTTCTTTTAAATGCGTTAAAGTAATTTTTATGCTTTAAATGATGAGATCTGGGTATTCAATATTAACCGGTACCTATATTATCGATCTTGAGAAGAACGGTCTGGACAGATAGGCAAGCAACAATAGTTTCGTTTTTATAATAAGTTCTTTGATTTTCACGATTGTTACACATTTTAAATAAAACTATTTTAACCGGATTAATCGCGTATATTTTGTATTTTTATACATTTTTGGAAACCCGACGTTTCGAACACTTTGCAGTAGTCCTAATATAAAATATTAATAACTTCAAAAATTAATAACTTCAAAAATTAAAAACATACTTTTTTTCAATGGTGCACATTGTAATGAGCACAAACTCGATATGTTTTCTAGTAGGCAGTCCAAGATTCCTTTAGCCATCTTCCAATTCCATCATCAGCTCGATGGTGACATAATATTGTATTTCATCGTATGGTCATCTAATCTATATATGATTCCCAAGTTTCATGATGACACAACAATTAGAAGTGTTTAGTAACTACACGAAGGTGAAGGTATGTAAATTATTTTCAACTACTCGCTCACATAGACAAATAACAGCGGTGAGCTCCGCCATTCAACACTCGATGTCTTGATTTTTTAGAACAAAAATGTTTTAAAACTGTAGAACGAAGTATCTTTGAACAGAAAAAACGTTGATTTTATTATGTAATAATTAAAGGCAGGCGAAGCCACAGGCGATAAACGAAGTTTTAAAATAAATAGGTTGCAACGCTATTAAAGAAAATCTTCTATAAGTTGTGGTTTATTTATAATTGGAAATATATACGATGTCTACAACACTGACCGCTTGAAGTATATTAAAATAACTGTAAGAAAAACACGATATAATTAATGTAAGTTGCACCATAAAATTCTCAAAATTAGATTACAATTACAACTTATCTATACCTACTAATATTATGAAGCGTAGACTTCGTTTGGACGAGCTAATCTCAGAAACTATTGGTTCGAATTGAAAATTGAACATCTATTTGAGTGAGGTAGCTCGTTTATCGACGAATGTGAAAAAAATGTAAACTTTCTTGACTTTAGCTTTGATTTTTTATATAAAGGGTTTTGTTAGTTAAAATTCTGGAGTGAGCACAGACCATAGATTCAATTCCTACGCCCATGCTGAATTATGAGATGATACATTATTAGAAGTTTAGGGAATAACTAGAAGCCTATATAGAGACATATGGACTACACTACGATGGCATCATTAGGTGTATTTAAATAAAACGGTCAAGAGCGCATTGAGCTCGCCCACCGAGAGTTTCATACGAATTTCATCAGTTGTTATAAAGGAAAATAAAATGAAATAATTAATTGTTTTTAAATCAAAAACAACCAACTTGGCAAATCTGGTAATTTACTAGCGCATTAGTCTATACAGCTCAAGCTATCATGCCGCAATATTACCGTTCTCAAGTTTTATTTTTTTTAATTTTACGTAAAATTAGACCAAAATTTATGTTAAACACATCCTGACTTTTTCCTCTTTCATTTGATGTCAAAGAAGTATTATTTCAATCATTAATTTTAAGAAATTAGATACATAATTAGCTTCAATTTTATAAAATTCTAATACCTGTTTAATCTATTTGTATATTTAGAATTAAGGAGGGTGAAATAAGAAATAAAAACATACAAAATATTTTCGTTGAAATCTTATAGAAAATTAAATTTATTGCAGGATTCGAACCCTTGATAACGTATGGCTTAGTGGACCTTTAAACCGTTTCCAATTGGTGCAGATTTGAGTCTTAGTTAGTTTTGGCGCGGCCGAGGGTTTGGCAGTTCGGCCAAAACTGGCCGAAACTGAAACCGAAACCGAGCTTTCGGTCAGTCATTACAATAAAGTGAATCTATTAAGGTTCAATTTTTTTTTCTTTTGAGTTACGAAAGCTCATATATTTTACCGTCATCCAACCAGATCAGAAAAATCATCGTTAGGTTCGGTCATGCCATATTTCGAAAACTTTGTGGAGGACCCACTCTACAGGTGTATAAGTACAAATTTAGCAAAGTGCGGCGTTCTGTTCTGCCACTCAACAAGACACGAACAATGTCTCGAGAATTTGGCGGAACGCTTTCCACCGGAAACGGCCGGTAACGGTAGTGCTCAACACCAGGTTCCCAGATTCTCTTTGCCTACCTTGCTATGTCCAGGATACAAGGTTGAGCTAGAAAAATAAGGACTAAGTTCTCTTTTGCTTACAAGCAAACGTCAAAAAGTCAAGCAATGTCAAAAGAATAACGATAAGACGGACCACTTAAAATGTTATTAAAAGTAAGAAAAACAGAACTATTAAACAAACAGTTTTGTTTTTGATCCAAGAAAACTTCTTCGAGTCTTAAAATATAGATTAAACTACGCACTATTAACTAACTGATAATGATAACGACTATTGTGGTCCAGTCCACGTCTGTTTGATGCGAAGGCAGTTCAAAATCCTAGGAGAGTTATTTTTTTAGCTTAACGATGTATCCAAAATCTAACGAAAATAGTGTTTAGTCACTCCGTCCCACTGTTCCACGCACCGACCAATTTGGGTTGACATTGGGTATAGAGTGTCGGTACTTAGCTTTTTCTTGTTAATCAGAGCTAGGATATGAAAATAACTCTTTCCCCCTAGTGAAAATTGAACCCGCTATCGTCGATAGCCTATATCATCCCTCGAAAAATGGGCTATCCAATATATCGAACCAACGAGGTGCAGACAACTTATAGACGATTTTCTTTAATGTCCTTACAAAATATTTATTTATTTTTAGGGTTCCGTACCTCGAAAGGAAAAAAACGGTACCCTATAAAGATCACTGTTGTTCGTCCATCTGACCGTCGAGACCTTTTTTCTCAAGAACGCGTAAAGTTATCAAGCTGAAATTTATATCGAACACTCAGGTGTATTGTCCGTTGAAGCTGCTGAAAAAATCTTCTCTCGTTCTAAGCGAACGCAATCAAAAGATACGTCATTTATGCCGCAAATTTTTGAAACTCGTAAGTGAATCAAAACCTACATTCAAATTCAAAAAAAGTTTATTACCGTTTTATGACTATACTAAGACAATTAAAATAACAAGCTAAAAAAGAATAAAAGTAAAATAAAACAAATACAGAAATTAAAAAAATTAAAAAAGAAACAAAACGGTAAAAGGAGTGAGGCTCAGCGAATGCTGTAAGACGCGCTGTTTTTCAGCCTCATCCAGGCTTACTTCCTGCGAACTCAGAATATCAAAGTTTGGTACGATGCAACATCTTATAAGTTAATAGCACAAATACTATAGGGAAAAATTGCGTAAAATGAAAAATTGGTATATCATTGAAAAAAATCACTACAAAATTATAAATCACGCTGTATCCCGAACGCAGCAGGGTAGGCAAACGGAACTTAGTTTTAAGACACTCTGTTCCCCACTTTCTGCCGAATTCTGGAGGCATTGCGTGTTGAAGGGCAGAACACAACACCGAGGTTTGCCTTGAGACCACAGCAAAGAAATGGAAATATAAATTTAACTAAATATTTCATCTCCTCGAGTGGGGATAGAACCCACAATCAGTCAGTTTTACAATCTTTACAGTAAGTTATACCTTGTGCCCCTGCGCCACGACTGACCTTAATGTCTGAATTTGTAGTTAATTTCATACAAAATTAGTGCATATCACCGCATAACCGATTTGTTTGTAATTTGATAATTATACAGACATGAATGGGCTGTACCTTTTTTTTCATACGATATAATTTTTATAATTATATATATATATATATATATATATATATATATATATATATATATATATATATATATATATATATATATATATATATATATATATATATTTTTTAATTTTAAACATTTAGCCTAAGCCTATATATCTCTAAACGAGTTTTATTTTTATTTCTTTTATTTATTATGGAACTTAACTTACCTTGAGATGTCTGCGCAGATTTGATTTTACGATTATTTTCTTTCCGAGTGCACTATTCGCAAAAGTTCAGAAAGTCTAACTTCAGGGAGGTTTCCTTATTAATACTTGAAACACGTAAAAGTCATAATTTAAATAAATAAAATAAATAATTTAAAGTGAAAATTATTCAAAATTGTAACTAATTGTTATATAATGCGTTTCTAACTAACTACACTAAAGATAATTACAGTTTTGAATTTAAATAAGTCATTATTTACGTTTCTATTACTTTGATCTTCGAGACATTTATTTTATTCCGACTCTAAGAAATGATTACTATTTTATATTTTCATTTTCTAATTGAGTTCTGTCACTCAACACGCAATGCTTCCAGAGTTCGAAAAGCAGTTAATAGAAGTATCTTAACACTAGGTTCCCAAGTATCCTCTGCCTACCTTGCTGTGTGCGGGGTATAGTGTGAAGCTAAAAAATATTTATACGCCACATTTTCATAATACTATGTGAACCACTGGAAGTCAGAATCCCTCTATAATCCCTCTGGATAATATCTCTAAACACGCCCATGTACCACACTGTCCCTACTATTACAGAAGAGAAATGCTGAAGAGTTGGTTTGGTTGAACGTGCTAATCTCAGAAACTACTCTCCCGGATTGATAACTTTTTTATTTTGTGTGTGTTTATTCATGTGCGACGGTTGTAGGTTCGATCCCCATTCAAGGGAATTAATTGTTATTTCTTAATATTTTCATTTCTTCGCTCTGGCACTGAGACAAAATCCGGAACGGAACGTCATGACACTACATGGTACCCATGGTCTACCTTGCTACAAGCATATGAACGATTCATGCACCGCCGAATTTTCGATACATTACATGTTGAATTGCGTAACTCAACGGTGCGACGTGTTTGTCTTGTTACCAGATAAGAGAAATGAAAACATTCCTTTCTTCCGAGTGGAAATCGAACTCACAACCGTCGTGGTCACACACGGTTTACCGCTGCCTCACGACGACCTAAATGCGCAATGATGGTGGATGGTTATTTCGTTGATATATGAATACCGCTACACAAATTCAATTTGGGGTAAATTATGAAGAATATTGTTATAAAAATTCGATAAAGATGAAATAGAGTAAAAAAACATCATATTGAATATATATTATAGATTACAATTTGGCTGAAAGGATAGGATCTGTAATGTCAAAAAATCCGAAGGTTATGGGTTCGATTTCACTCGAGGGGATTAAGTATTTTTATTTCCTTGCTTTGGTGAAATAAAGGGTGACATTGACGGTCTAGTTTCCGATTTTATACATAACGTCTCGAAAATTGGCGAAGAGAATGTCTTGACATCCCTAATATTCGGGCTGTTTTTTCTTAAATATTATGTTGAATACATGTTATAGATTACTATTTAAGGTCATCAGTTCCTGAAAATTTTCACTATAAATGCGAAGGTTATGGGTTGAATTCCCACTAGAGTATGAAGTGTATTTATTTCTTAGCTCTTGTTACATACAACGCGGCGTTAAGTTCCATAAACGCTTTGTTTCGAAATCTAACGCCAAAAAGCATAACGGAATATCTTGACACTGGGTTCTCTCTACCTACCCCGCTATGCAAGAAGCTAAAAACTATGATAGATTTATTTTAAATATCTTTTTACATTATTAAAGAAACAAACAAAAAGTATTATCTCTATATATAATAAGACAGTAAAAATATTTTGTCTGTACATTTAGTAATTTTGACTGAAATGGATAAAGGGACACTTAAAAAGAATAATAGAAAGCAAAAATATTTTTTTTTAATTTCTTGTCTGTCTGTCTGTCTGTCGACATATTTTTGTCCGCATTTTTCTCTGAACGTACTGAACCGATTTACTTGAAAATTTCACCAATTTCTTTGTTTTAACTCAACTTAACTACTATAGTTCATCAAAATCAGTTCATTAAAAAAAAAAGTTATCGTCATTTGAATGAACTCAAGGCATTAGTTTGCCTGCGAATGTTATATAGAAATCGCGCTGGTAAGATTACTGGCTAAAGAATGACATTCGAAACGTCTTGATTATATGACTGTTGATAAAAATATATATTTTTGAAGCACTATTATACAATATTTTATACAATAAAGTAAACAAAATTGAATTGTTAGTGGACTATATTACCTTCATAAATCATAACATTTAAGTTGAAATCGTAATTAATTCAACACAGAGATAAAGAACGATTTGATCTGCAAAAAGATATCGAGCAAATACATAGATTTTTTGGTTCGTTCTTTCGTTTGAAATAAATCTATATAAAAATGCCTAAAAACATCGTTTCTACGTGTACTCTGTAATAACTACATATTTATCAATTGTACATTTAGCTAATATTGTTTGTTGTTTGTTTCTGAAGCAGTACATTAAATTATTAATTGACATCAGCACATTTAACAGAGCTTTAAAACAAAATATATACATACTAGAGGGCGCGCGCGGCTTCGCCCGCTTATTAGGAGTGAGTTCTAAAAAAACAACGAAACACGTGTTCAATAAAATATTTTTAACAGTCTGAATTTAAATTTTTATAAAAATCGGTGGCGATTTAAAGATTATTCCATATGAACCTTCAACCCCTTATTAGAACCTTTAGGGGGTGAATTCTTAAAAACCATGAAACACGTGTTCAATGAAATATTTTTAAGAGTCTGAATTTCGAATTTTATAAAAATCGGTACAGATTAAAATTTTTTTCCATACAAACTTTCAACCCCTATTTCATCTCTTTAGGGTTAACATTTTTCAAATTCCCTTCTTAGTGGATGTCCAGAATATGAAAATAAATATCTGCCCAAATTTCACGTTTCTACCATCAGCGGTTACGGCTCTGCGTGCGTCTTACCTCAGTCAGTCAGCACAAGTCCTTTTATATATATATATATATATATATAGATATAGACTAGAGGGCGCGCGCGGCTTCGCCCGCTTATTAGGAGGGAATCCAAAAAAAACCACGAAACACGTGTTCAATAAAATATTTTTAACAGTCTGAATTTAAATATTTATAAAAATCGGTGGCAATTTAAAGATTTTTCCATATAAACTTTCAACCCTTTATTTGAACCCTTAGGAGGTGAATTCTTAAAAACCATGAAACACGTGTTCAATGAAATATTTTTAAGATTCTGAATTTCAAATTTTATAAAATTCGGTGCAGATTAAATTTTTTTTCCATACAAATTTTCAACCCCTATTTCATCTCTTTAGGGTTAAAATTTTTCAAATTCCCTTCATAGTGGATGTCCAGAATATGAAAATAAACATCTGCCCAAATTTCACGTTTCTACCATCAGCGGTTACAGCTCTGCGCGCGTCTTACCTCAGTCAGTCAGCACAAGTCCATATAATATATATTTTATGAATATCAAATATCAACATTGGTCATATTTTTTAGTTCGAAACAATCAAAAATTCTTATAGAAGTTACGATAATGTCGTAATAAAATCATATTAGAATATTACAGATTAAAGTAATACAAAATTATATTAGAAGTCATTAGAGTTGTCAATCAATTCTCCTTATTAAATCTATAATCATGTATTTTAAGCGGGCGAAGCCGTGGGCGGGCCGCTAGTTCCACATATAAGAATGAAAAAATACTTTTAGAAAAGACATAAAAATTTTAACGTATCGGGATTTGGACCCGCGCCTTGTTGAAAACCGTCCAAGCGCTATACCAATTAAGCCATACGTTCAGTGGTGAACGTAACGTATGGCTTAGTGTCCAACAAGGCTCGGATTCAAATCCCGCTGCTCTCCAATTTTTATATGTTTTTAAAAAGTGCAGCGGCACAAAGTGTGACTATAAAACCAACTGGTTGTGGGTTCGATCCCCACTCGAGGAGATGAAATATTTACTTAAATTTATGTTTCCATTTCGTCGCTCTGGTGTCGAGGCAAAGCGCGGCGTTGAGTTCTGCCACTCAACACGCAATGCCTCCAAAATTCGGCAGAAAGTCTTACTAGGTTCCCTCTGCCTGTTGTGTGCGGGATACAGCGTGAAGCTGATTTTTTATTTAAATAAATATTGGGACTGTTGCTATTTGTGATAATTGTGTAATCATGATATACAATTATATGGTATCGCCGAGCTGGTGTGATGATGGAGCCAGGCCCTGAATAATGGAACCACTCGAGTTTAGGCTTATATCATTTATAGCTCCCAGCGCATTCTGTAGCACTTGACGTGACATTTTCTGTTCTTTTTTACCGTCTTTTTCTATTTATCAAAATCAAAATTCAAGTAATATACACCATTACAAAAGTTGTTTTTAAAGATTTTTTTGTAAGTTTTCCAGATTCATTTCGCTTTGTATTATATTTCATCTTTTTCTTTTTTGGGAGAAATAAATAAATAAAACTACTTGTTATTGACGACTTTGCTGACATTTTTTTAAATTTTCTTTTACTTTCTTGTGCCATCGTGGCACAGCAACACGCGACAGTTGTGGGTTTGATTCCCACTCGAAGGAATGAATGTTCATTTTCTTGTTCTGTTAACAAGTTAATATTTGACATTGAGCTCCACCGCTCAACACCCAATGACTCTAAAATTCGGTCAATCTGCAGTACCCATATAACTTTGCCGTGTGTGACAATAAAATTTTCCGATAACGTCAGATATAAAAATAAATTTAAAAAATCTTATTTAATACGCACAATCAATGTTTCTAATCAGTCTTTCCGCATACATATTTCATTTGTTTTTATATATATTTTTAATGCAATTACGCCAATATTGCACCAAATGAGCGGGCATTTGAACTTGGAATTTATACTTGGGTTTAGGTACCGTAGAGGAGATCCCGCACATGGCAGAGGGAACCTAGTACTTCCGTTCGTCACTTTCCGCCGAATTCTAGGCAATTCCGTGTTGAGTTTCCAGCAAGAAAGTGGATTTCGTTTCCTCGAGTGGGAATCGAACCCATAACTTGTCGCGTTTAGAGTCACACGCTTGTGCCCCTTCGCTACGTTTTTCCAAATAGAGAAATTCTCTAAATTCCTACGGAGAGGGAAGAGGGGTTGTCCACTTTACATGTCACTCGTACAAAGTTGCGAGCGACGACTAGTCTATTTGTATATAATATTTAATACGTATTTGGGAAAATTTCGGAAAGTATTTACTTTTTATGGAATTGCAGTAATAATAGTGTTTGGTCCAAGTGCGTGTACTGGAACACAGCGGGATCTTAGAATACGAGCGGCATGGAGATGTGCTAGTTATTCTTAATCCTACTTTTCTTATAAAAAATAAATTTTGTGAAGATGAATGTTTCTTCCTATTTCACACAAAAACTGCGGAACGGATTTAGATAAAACTTAAGAGTAGTATAGCTTATATATTCGAATAATATATAATGAGATAGATATATGTAATTTAGCTAGATTATAACAATAAGCTTAAGCGTCGTCGGCAGGTCGCTGGCTTATAATAAGTTGTATGAAAACTTTAACTCAAAAATCATTGAACGTAGCTGAATTTGAACTTACTTTTCCTTGGCTCGATAATTACGGCCGATAAAATAGCCAATTGATTTACATTAAAACCCAATTGTAACTGTAATACCACAAAATATATATATCTTTAAATATTGATAGTTAGTAAGGATCGGTGAGTCTTAAAATAATTTGACTCTCTTAAATATGGGAGATATGTTAAAAAAAATGTTAACGAAAACTTTAATTAACGTAGGCTACTCCACGCATGTCATTTGCTTGACCCCGCCCGCCCAAGATCCTTATATATAGAGAGACTTCTACTGTCGACTGCACTCTGAGTTCAGCTCCAGCCTGAGGTAAGTCATTTTTTTATAAATAAAAAAATACGACTGACTGACTGACTACAAAGGCACAGATGGCAAGTTCAATCCTTATTTAAATAATGGTAATGTTATCAGAGGGAACCTAGTGTTAAGACACACCATTCCCCATTCTTCGCCCATACGTATTGAGTTGCAGAACTGAAGGCCGCGCTATATCTTACCACACGAAATATCTCAGGTTCCCTCTGTCTACCCTAATATGTGATTGATACAACGTGAACTAAAAAAAGAGATGCTACATATATCGAAATAATACAATTCAGAGGTTAAATACTTTTTTTTATTTTTGGGGTACATTACCGTTTTAATAGGAGAAAAAATTATAATTTATTTTTATTTCCCTGTCTGGTAGATGAAGTGCGGTGTTCAGTCCGCTAGGTTCCATCTATATGTTCCTGCTATATAGAAAAAACATGAAAAAATGTTTTTATTATATGCACCTATAAATATAAATCGATCGGATATTTAAAAACATTCTTCCATTTGATATGATTGTGGGTTCAAATCCACAATCGCCATTTTATTAGAGACTAGCGAACCCAACACGGCGGCATTATAGCCAAATGAAAATGTGTAAGCTATATTACTACAAAGTTACATCTTAATACGTTTAGTAGTTTTTGCGTGAAAGTGGAACAAACCCATCCTGACTAACTATATAATATTATTAAATTAAAAAAATAAGTTATTCAACAGAGTTTCTTGAGCCAAGTCCTCTCAAGGTTGAGGCAATAAGCTCAGTGAATCGGTTTTAGATTAAGCAATTGTTATAATTATAAACAATAAAACATGTAACTTTGAAAAAAAATTACCTACGAAATGCGGAGAACGGAATAATATACCATACCCCACAATACTAACATAAAAGTTTTAATGCTTCTAGCATATTTAATAATATGTATACGTTTGATTAAATATTATAGTTCTAGATTCACTACAGTAAAAAGTGTAATAAAGACAAGGTGCGGCGTTGAGTTTCACCACTCTCGAATTTGGGCTGAAGTGGGAAACGGAATGTTTTAGCGTTTCCTTCCGTTTTCTGTTCAAAATCGAGACACTGCGTATTGAGTAGCGAAACTCAACGCCGCCACTTCATCTACCAAATCGGTTAAATGATAATCGTATCGTACAAAAATATACATTTCAGTTGCCATTTCAGAGAACCTTTTAAGATTTGTTAAAATTAGGCACAAACATGTCACTATTTGACTCATATAAGCCTTTGTAATGTTAAATAGTGGACATATGTCCAGTTGTAACCATAATTCACTTAAATCCATATACAATTATATATAAATATAAGAAAGGTAAAGAATTTATTTGGTAGAACGCGCTAATCTCGGGAACTACTGGTTAGAATAGAAAAAATATTTTTCTATTGGACAGTTAATTTTTTTTAAAGAAGACTTTTTAGCTATATTACATGACGTTTCGAGCTGGTCCATTGTATCAAAGGCAAAAAATACCACACTTAGAATGTGTCATACACTACTCTTAGTTATTTCCATTTCGAAATCCCGGAGTTGAGTTTCACCACATAACACGTAATACGGTAACGAGGCACAACGCGACGTTGAGTTCCACCACTCGACACGAAATACCTGGAGAATTCGAAAGTATAAGATGGTCGGTGGGACGGACGGCCGGGGAACGGCAGAAAGAGGGCTCTGTCTATCTGTTACAATATTTCTTTTCTATATTTTAAAACATTTTAAAATTTATCAATTTAAATTAATTTGGCTAGTTAAGAGTAGATAATAAAAAGGTTTAAAGAATCTGCTCCAGGCATTTTATTAAGAGTTTTATTATCTTGACGTGTGTTGTTATACGAGACGATGTGATGCAATTAGATTCTTAAATTCTTTGAGGTTGGCAGAACAGTATTTATGGTTGTGGCGCTTATTGTGTCTCATTAGACACAATAACCACCACTATCATGGCTTAAGGGTCCACCACTCACCAAGTACGTAGTGTCATCGTAATCAAATCATCATCACAATCATCGGCAGGAAATCTAACAAGGCATGTTAGATTTCCTGCCGATGCCATGCCATGCTTAATTATGAGAAATTTAAAAACTGAGAAAGTGATTTGAGAAATTATAGAGCTAAAACATTTTTTAGCTCCATGCTGTGTCTCGCATCTATAAAGGAGACAGAGGGAACCCAGTATTACTGAACGCCGTGCTTTGTTTGTTACTAGAGTAAGGCAATGAAAAAAATTTACTGACATTTATCAATTTACCAATGTAGGTAAATTTGAATTTTTAGCAGAGTAGAAGAACATTTCGGCCACATTGCTCCATTATTCTATACATTAATACACCGTGTTAGTATGAATCAGCATTTCTATAGTATTGTAACTAATCAAATTAATAACTTTGCTCTTTTCGCTCTAGAGGAGTAGGAGGTCTTGAACCTGGTTTCTTTCTGGTTATCGTGCTGTGTGTGCGAATGCTGCTCAGGGATTTGAATTATCTTCATTTCCTTGTGGTAACATGGTAAAAAGCGTCGCTGAATTCCGCTACTAAACAAATATGTCTGGAAAATTGAGCATTTCATGGGGCACGGAGTGTCTTAACACTAGGTTATCGTCTGCCTACCCTGCTAAATGAGTGTTAAGCGTTATGCTAAAATAATAATAATAATAAGTCTGCAATAACAATAAGAAAGCAAGTAATAAGCAAAAATTGCGGTCATAAACAATATCATAACATAATTTCCTAATTTCGTAGGACTTTTATTACTTGAATAGTTCGGGCGTGGCGTTACAATATACTATATGCTAGGATAAGGAGCTCAAAGGAGATGAGCGTCAATGCGAGTTTAATTGAACTCCTTAAACCCACATTTATGTTACAAGCCCCAGGCATTGCTAAGAGATCCACACCCTGCAAAGCGATAACCATCCGCACGGTTAATCATAGAATATTTTATGTTAAGGAGTGAACTCTATTTGTATACAGTGAAACCCAACGCCGCATACTGTCAGGCCAAATCGGGGCTTGGAAAATTTTTTACTATATACAAATTAAAAGAATTTCATAATTGCATTAAAAATAGTTAGGTACATTTGCATTAGTTTGTGCTGGTGGTTAATGGACGTGGAAGTACGTTAGTAAAATTAAGAACATCCTGGGTGAGAAAGTACTGTAGTAAGTGATAACACACACACAGTACAAAATAAATTTATTGTTTAAAAAAAAACAAAAGATTTCGCTTTTCTACGCCAAGTGTAGAATGTGCTCGAAGTTATAAATTCTGAAGGCTCATGAGCCTAAGCTCGAATTTTACTTGTAGCTTCCGAAGAGTTCCATTATTCTGAACCTGCTCCATGATCAGATCAGATCGACCGAATAAAAGGGTGTTAAAAAGGTCGTTATCCTTCAAATACCTTTCCCTTTTTTTATCATTGAGAAAAAATATTTTACTTTGACTCCTCGGCTTGCCCCGACGCCAGAGCGAAAAAATGAAAATATACATTTAAATAAATATTTTATTTCCACGAGTGCGGCTTGAACCCACAACCAATCGTGTTTACAGTCACCCACTTGTGCTGTTAAAGCGTGCAAAGCACGGAGTTCCACCACTTAAAACGCAATGCCTCCTGAATTGAAAGTGTGAAAGGGAATGTCTTAACACAGGCGTTCCCTCTGCCTACCCTGTTGTATGCGGGATACTGCGTGAAGCTGACTTCTCAGTTATATACTTAGTTCTATTCCGTATCTGTGATGTAGATCCATTTTGAATTTATATTCTATACATCCCCTTACTAAGTAAATTTGTTGATTAACAAGCTAAACCTACGTTTAAGCTTTAAGTTAAATATCAACTCCACAGTGGCGGTTTTGGAAATTCAACAAAAATTTTATTTTATTTTAGTTAACTTTTTCCTGGCTTCACATGTTTTCCGCCGATAGCAGAGTGGGCAGAGGGAACCCAAGAACCTAGTGTTCTAACAATATGTTTGCCATAAAAACACTTCTGTTTCCCATTTCCCGCCGGATTCTTGAAGAGAGGAATTGAAAATAATTAAATATTTAATTCCCCGAGTAAAAATCAAACCCACAATAGTCGTGAGTACAGTTTACTGTCCCACTGCGCGAAGATGGCCTAGGGTACAATTATATTTTATTTATTTTTTTATTCATAATAAGCAGTGTTAATAAAGTTAATAACGTAGTGTTTTTGCACTAGGTTCCCTCTGATTACTGAATGAAGAAAAAATATGTGAAAATAAAAAAAAATATAGTTGAGGTCTTGCCTCGCCATGTATTGGGTAGGTTTTTATTCCCATTCGGAGAAATGTATTCATTTAATTTCTTCCCACGACATTGAGTTCCGTCATACAACAAACTATGCCTCGAGTATTTCTCGAGGACAGACCGTAGGGAACGGAGTGTCTTACCACTACATACCTCTGCCTACTCTGCAATATGCGGGATTCAGCGTGAAACAAAAAAAAATACAACAGAATTTATCTGGAATACCAATATTATTAGAAGTTAGTTCCCTTCAACAATTTAGTTTAGTTGTTGACTCTTAAAGATACTTTTAATGAAATTCGAAGTTACAATATCCTTCGATCCCAACTTCAATTCAATTTTAACATTTAGCAACAATAGTAGCTTGTTTTTGGGCAAGTAAATTAAATTAAAGGCCATCGTGGCGCGGCACAGCGTCTGTAAACGCGACGTTTGTGGGTTCGATTTCCACTCAGGGAAATTAATTATTTTCATTGGCTCGCTCTGGTAACAAGACAAAACGCGGCGCTGAGTTCCACCACTCTACAGGTAATGTTTGAAAATTGCCTTGTTAAAACACGTTTTCCGTCAGAATTCAAGGCATTTAGTGTTAAGTGTCAGAACTTCTTCAGGGGATTGGTTGTATAAAATTATTTTCGAGAAGGACAGCCCTGGAAGGATAAATTGCGGCATTATATAACGTAATATCTCAAAATTAAACGATGGACGATGTTCTGAACAATACCTGAAACCAATTTTTTTAGCTTTACGCTGTATCTGACACGTAGCAGGGTAGGCAAAAGGAACCTAGTGTTAAGACACTCCGTTCTCCACCTGCCGCCGAATTATTCGGGCATTGAGTGTTGAGTGGAGGAACTCATGTCGTTTTTGCCTTGGTGCCAGAGCAAAGAAATTAAACTATTAATAAATAATAATTCATTCTTAGAAATTGTATAAAGTACTTTCTGCTTTACCCATAATGTGTAAAATAAATAGATCTTAACCCATATTTCTATATACGGGTTACAGATTTAGTAGTTTTTAAGTGCAAATTAGGTTAGGTTAGAAACTTTTAGATTTAAAAATAACGAACCTAACGAACCTGCCGGTGTCCCGAAAGATACCACGTAGTAAATGTCCCGTTTTTTCGGAATGACATGTAAATATGGTGGGTCGATACGAATTTTTCCGTGATTATCGCGTTAGCAGTTAGAAGTGTCAATTCTTCATAAAAAAAAACGAAAACAACTTCAGAAATCGATATAAATTGAAAAAAACACCTCTCTAAAAAAACGAAAGTACAACTCTAAAGAGTATCTAGGCAAAGTATAAAATAAATAATATTTCACACATTACACGTTATTGATATTATATAGATTGTCGAAGTATTGTATAGAATAGCGAATTATATCAATCAATGTTTTAAAATTATTATATAAATCAAGGTTTTACATAACAACCACGTGTCCAGAGAGTAAAATCAAAACGATTAATGTGATTTAATATAGCCTAGGATAGTTTTCCTTAATAAATGGATTATCCAACACAATTAGAATTTTTCAATTGGAACCTATAATTCCTGAGATTAGCGCATCAAACAAACATACTTTATAATATTAATATAGAAGCTAGCTGTTTCATATTAGTATAGAACCATAGATTAAGATTTCTTTACTTCAATAAGTGACCTCCAGCAGAGCTCAGCGGGTGTCGTTTGATGCATTTTGTGTTTTGATGTTTATAACTAAGCGATTGACCTTTGGTTTTGTGATTTAAAACTTATATGATGTTGCAATACAGTTTCTTTGCGCACATATCAGGGTAGGAAGAGGGAACATGGGGACCTAGTATTAAGACACTCCGTTCCCCACTTTAGCGGATCTCATCGCCACGCTTTGCCTCGTTGCCAAGTCAAGGAAACGAAAATTTTAAATATTTCACTCCCCCGAATGGGAATTCAACCCAATCATCGCAACCCAACCCAATAAATTAAAAAACATTAATAATTCAGTAAATATGCAATATTAGTTAATTATCCATATATTACAAACGGGCGTAACCGCACGGGGTATTAGCTAAATATATTATTTTAAGGTATTTTTTGCTAGCTACATACTGATTTAAAATAAGGTATCCGTCGAATTTTTGGGACAAGATTTTTCAATATAGCCGAAATCAAATCCACCTCTATCGCATTTATAGTCAGATGACACAATGAGCCATAAACCTTGTAATTCTTTCGCAAAGCAGGTATCTCGAAAAATGTTTTGAATCCATTTATTTTCCTTTTTTAATTTGTGACGAAAAGAGAGCTACGAGAGAAGAGTGCTATAAGTTTGACGATGTTGTCTGTGTGTTTGTGTCTGTCTGTGGCATCGTAACTCTCAAACGGATGGACCGATTTCGATCGAGTTTCTTAACCTTGGTATCTTCTTAATTTGGTCTAAGGTAATCTTGGCTCTGTTTATAAGTAAAAAAATGGTCTATCAGTTTAAAAAGTATCAGCTCTTTTCCGAAATGAAAAGCATTTTGACATATTGAATTATTGTATTTTCCTTTAATTTTTAGTTTATAGTTGTTGCCTTTTTTATTCTAAATAAAATTTTAAAAAATATCTTGATATTAAACAATTTTTCAGATTTTTGACATCATCTTAAATAGCACTCACGATGGTGGTTCGAGTCACACTGCTACTTATTTTTACCATTTCGATCCTGCAATGCTGCTATGGAGCTTCTGTAAGTACATTTTTAACCCCCGACAAAAACAGTGTACGCGTATACACGCGTGTCTATCTTTAGTACCATAGCTCCTAAACAGATAAACTGATTTTGATTTAATTTTGTTAATCTTAGACTAAAATGTATAGGCGCGATTAAAACCCTTTTGTTGGTGGCGCGCTATATGGAGTGTTAAAGTTTTAAAATGGCTTGAAGTTCTGATTGTTTGACAAATCATATTTAAGAGTTATAAATTATAGATATTTCTATCTTAACTATAGTATGAAATAATCTGCCGATGTGTCATTATATTTATGAAAAATTTCGTTGACATTTTTACTGTACGAGGAAATACAATACAAATGAATAAAATAAATTATAAATAGAATAAAATAGCTTAGAAGTAAAATCGTAAAAAGCAAAAACATTACATTTTTGTTTTATAACATTAACTAGGTTTACGTTGTACTTTTAAGATATTCGTAGGTTTTAGGGCTCCGTATCTCAATAGATAAAAACGGAACCCTTATAGGATCACTTTGTTGTTCTTTTGTCCATCTGTCAAGACCATTTATCTCATTGAATTGCGGAGAGGTATCAATCTTAAAATAATGTCAAATATTCAAGTCTTGATTTTTTTGAAGAACAGAAAAAAATCAAGCTTTTAACGCAATCGAAAGATTTTCGAGCTTTTACACATCGATTTTGCTACAACGAGTATGGTACTTCCCGAGGACTTGCCTCCCATCAAATTTCCATCTTACACGTCCCATTTATGAAATTTAACGCGGATTAAAAATGTATAATACAATAAACAAAAAATGTATAATACGGAAGTTTTGGTAGGCTGCTGGGAGTGTGACTCGCACTTAACCTATATATATATATATATATATATATATATATATATATATATATATATATATATATATATATATATATGGCGGGGTGGAAGTGTCAGCACCACATTAAATGAAACCACAATTTTAACTGCTCTATAAAAGCCTAATATAATTCAGAAAAAAATAAATTCTCAAAAATGAAAGTTTAAATAACACTTTTCAGATTCCAAGATCTTACGATCCTCGACTAACTGAAGATGTCATTCTCACACCAAAGAAGAGACCTTTCTGCAATGCTTTTACTGGTATACCTAATTTTTGATACACTAATAAATGATTCATCCTTTTTCCCACACACGGCAGGTTAGGAAACATAGTGTTTGAACAGTCCGTTCCGTATTTTTCCACCAAATTTACGATAAATGCCGCGTTTAACAGTAGCATTCAACACTGTGTTTTATCTTATGAGAAAAGGTTTTAAATGAAAATACCCACAACGTAAATGATCAGCTTATTTTTTGTAACCTTCACACTTTATCCTGCACATTGATGGGTTGGTACTGCTGCCGAATTCATTGAAACTCAACCCCACATTTGCCTCGTTACCAGCAAAAATGAAGAGGAAAATATTTAATTATAATTTAATATTTTATTTCCTCGAATTGGAACCCACACCATGTCGCATTTACAGTCGCACGCCACCACTCCCCTATGACTGGTCTCATGATCAGATGAATATATTTTTTAAATTTATATTTCAGGATGCGGTCGCAAACGTTCTCAGGGAAACCCTGGTATGCCAACTCAAGAGCTGTTTAGACAAAGACAGGTACAGCATTGAAAATTGCTTTACGCTGAATTCCGCACACAACATGGTAGACAGAGGGAACCTAGTTTTAGGACACTCCGTTCACCACGTCCTTACCAATTTTCAAGATCTTGCGTGTTAAGTGGCGGAACTCAACGCCGCATTTTGTCTTATAAGAAACAGCAAAGAAATAAGAAAAATTCATTCTCACAAAGGAAAATCAAACCCACAAGCATCGCGTGTACAGTCCGACGATGTACCACTGTGCTACTACGGCCTATAAAAAAAAACAAATTAAATAGATAAATAACATATTTTGAAAATAAACTATATGGGAAATAAAATATACTATATGGGAAATTATTAAAATTATGATTAATCAGAAATTGGAGGACAGTGGAGAACCACTTTCCAGGTCATATCTGCGTCTTGTAAGAAATACATTGAAACTAAAAAAATAACCCTTACTTATTTCCACGCATAGACTATATATACTAGACTATAGGGCCTATAGACAACGCAGGCGAAGCTGCAGGTGAAAGAAAGTTAATTTATAATTCCTTTTTTGTTTTCAAGTTCATAGATGAAGATGCTGCACCTCTAGTTGACATGGATCCTGCAATCGACGACCTATCACGGCAAGTCCTTTCTGACGCCAAGCTATGGGGGCTATTGAGAGAAGAGATCTCAAGACGCAGATCAATGGACTACCAATAAACGGACTGGCTGTATAATTGAATACCTTTGCTTGAACTGCATATTAAAAAGGGTTTTTTTTTTACATTTTTTAGCCATTTTAATGAAAAATTATGAAAAGATTTTTAGTTTAATTGACTTATAAACATTTTGTATGGCTAGAGAAGTAAAAAAAAGTTCTTAAGTAGCAGTCAGTCATGATAGGCATCTCGTAGCGTTTCTACAAAAAAAAACAGTTTGACATAGTTATACGTACGTAGGTATTTGTGCGCAAAGATTATTATCAAAGCCAAACAATAGCGCGATTAATAAAGGAAAAAATGCGCTATTTTTTAGTAATTATAATTTTTTAGTAATTATAATTAGTTTTAAATTCTAGTCTAGGGGGTGACATTTTTGTATATATTTTCTCTATCTATATTTGTAGAATATGATTTTTATATAAGTTCTAAATTCTAAATTTATATTTTGTTTTATACATAAATCTTTCACTTCACAGCCTAAGAGCTACATTTGTTAAACAATTAGAAATAAGAGATCAATATTTAAATAAAGGAGATAATAAATTTTTTCTTCATTTTTTTTGTTTTTGTTTATTTCACAAATAACCTTTATTTAATTCAATTCAAAATCTTACAATCAATCTGGACTTGATTCTTAGGGTAACTTTGACAGTGGGATCTCGGAACTAGCTTCGATAATTTTCCCGTATATTACATATTTTTATTTAATATGTATATTTTAATTAATAAATGTGAAAAAAGAAAAATAACTTAGGTCTCAGCACAACAAAAACAGAAAGGTAGTGATATTTTAGCATCATTAATATCAAACGTACTATTAATTGAATTGCCGTCTGAAATTGAAAAATAATAAAAATGATGATATTGTGTCTACAGTAGATACCAGTAAAATTAGTATAAAAGAGCCTAGGTTTTACATAAATCAATAAAGATTTTGAAGGGATTATGGGAGGGAGAGGTTGAATAGACATTTGATACTTAAGCTCTTACAATTTTTGTTTATGTAAATTATTTTAGCTTATTTTGATTTTAATTCGTCTAAAAGTTTTTGTTTATTTCGAATTTCTGATTAATCATAATTTCAATAATTTCCCATATAGTCCATATTTTCAAAATATGTTATTTATCTATTTAATTAGTTTTTTTTATAGGCCGTCGTGGCGCTTTTACCAAAATCATTGCTGTTACAGAAAGGTGCCTGCCACTGCTCCCCAATAGCCACTTAATTTGGCCCATGGTACAAAACAAAATCTCAATGGCATAAAAACTAACACGCTGTATCCCGCACACAGAAGGGTAGGCAGAGGGAACCTAGTGTTAAGACACTACGTTTCCCAATTTCTGCCGAATTCTGGAGACATTGCGTGTTGAGTGGCAGAACTCAACCCCGCGCTTAACCTCGACACCAGAGCGAAGAAATGGAAATATACATTTAAGAAAATATTTCATCTCCTCGAGTGGGGATCGAACCCACAACCAGTCGGTTTTACAGTCACACCTCGTGCCGCTGCGCCACGACTGGACTTATAAGATCTTAAAATGTTATTGATAAAATGCAGACTGTATAAATAAAATAAGCAAATTTCAATTTATCGAAACTTTTATTTAAGTTTCCAATGGGTCAATACCATATTCCTTCGCTTTTTCTTTGTATGCTAACCATTCGTCCTTCCACACTATGTTCATTATAAAATCCATATATTTCGAAACTCTCGTATAAACACCCGCGTTAATTCCGCAACCCGCTCCGAAAGAAATAATCCCTTCTACAGAATATGATCGATTCAGATTTGTAAATGACGCCATCAAAGGACCTCCGCTGTCACCCTAGAACACATAGAAATAAATAAATAAATATTAGGAACTATAAGTATTATGCTAAACAAGTTCTCCGACTGTTAATAGACGGGTGTCGGTTCGATTTAGGAAAAAATCGTGAAAAAAGATTATCAGTTTGAGTTTGAATTGAATAATTCAGAGACTTAAAGTACATGCGCCTGATAGTCTAAATAGATAATGATAGTTAAATACTTGTGAATTTCGTTAGTGTATGTTTATTCACAAGTTCTTGGGAACTGTAAGTCACAGAGATGATCCATTTTTGATTTCAATGTAGGATATTTCAACTTAGAAAACAGTGCAAATTTAATTTAAATCGATTCAGTAGTTGAGGGCATTACTAATATATAGGTAATTAGATCTTTCCAGTTTTATAAATAAATTTTTAAATTGTCTTTGTATCATCATTCAATATGATAAATTTTACCTTACACGCGTCACCATTCTTCGTATTTACGCCTCCTCGAGTACACATCATTGTTTTAGGGTTGTAGAGGTTCTGATATGTTTCATGGCATTTTTTTAACTCATTTTGTACGTGTGTCTAAAAATGCACAGATTTTCATAATTTTCTCAAAGTTTCGTAGCAAAATGGAACAAAAGTTAAACTTCAAAGTATGATGAAAAAAGTATATAAGTAAGAATAATCAGTAAGCATAGTTGCGTGTATAGTAGCGTCTTTTTTATATTCGATACCCATTCCAGAAAAAGATTATCTAAATACTCAAATTTTATGAATTTTCCTGATCTGGCAAGACAAAGTACGACGTAAACGACGTCACTAAAGAGTGAAGTAGAAGGCGTTGAGTGATCAGCAATCACTCAACGCCTCCTATCTCATTCTTTAGTAGAAAACAGAAAACAGTGTATTTTAAGACGACGATTTTAAGACGAGCACAGCGACCCCA
Source organism: Heliconius erato x Heliconius himera (assembly GCA_013421005.1). NCBI lineage: Eukaryota > Metazoa > Arthropoda > Insecta > Lepidoptera > Nymphalidae > Heliconius > Heliconius erato x Heliconius himera. Next base: position 20,380 of record JAATLQ010036945.1, on the reverse strand, counting down.
GCATGAGGCAAAGACACCATTATTATATGATCCTATTCTTAGCCGGAATCACATACTAATAAAGCTATCTATCCTTCTATGAGTATAGGTAGTATAAAAGAAAAAAAACAAGTTACATAAAGGAGCACTTGTGAACTTCCCGAGTCCGGGCCAGTGTCGCCCCATCCAGCGACGGTATAAGACTTTTCAATCTTTCTTTTCCGAACTGGTAAGCACGCTGGGCGTATGAATTCATTGAATTGGACTCTAAAGCAATAAAAATAAATAAATATGGAGCTCTTTACTAATAGTAGTTTGTCCTGCAAACTGGAGTTCCTTAGTTTCAGAAAAAACACTTAATGCCAGACAGTAGATACTAGGCATAAAACACTAGACCTTAAAGAATAGTTAGTCATTTAATAAATATACCAGAAAAGACACAGCCCCCAATGTCAAAGATATTTAGTTAAGCGCGCTAATCTCTGGAACTACTAAGTTTATTTGATTTTTTTGTGTAGGGTAGTTAATTGATTGAGGAAGGCTAGATTAAAAGTAAAGAAGTATGGTTAATTAGCTGATATATATACATACCTTTCAAACAGCTCTACGAGAGCAATATCATTCTCTTTAAGTCCTGTTTTGTGATCATAAAGGGGGTGCCCATATCTCTTAATAATGTTGCACAACAAACCATCTTTTATATTCATTTTATCTAGAACACCCAACAACGCGTAGCGCGCTAAACCTCTGTAAAAAGATAAAGTTTAAGTACTATTGTCTATACAAATAGACTAAAGCAAGTAGTTTTGCGTAAGAGGATAATACAATAGTAACTATCCTGCATGAAATTCAAACGATCTTAATTCCAACCATTATTATTCTTTAAATATCTTAAATCTCTTCATTAGCTTTAACCTCCTCGTAAATTAGCGAAGGATTTACCAGGAGGCTGAGGAGCGCCAAACACTACAGTCTCTGTATACCTCTTTCGCCTCGTCCACTGTCAGCAACCTTTTAATACATGCCCTTCAGGGGTCCTCACGCTTTTTACGTGACCTTCCTCCAGTATCTTTGATACTGTGTTATTGAAGGTCATTTTTGCGTTTATTTTTTATTGTTTATTCTCATAATTATGCAATTTTTTTTTCAGGATACTACATAAAACCCTTCCTGGAATACCTCTGACTGTCCTATTTCCGGTTCCAGTTCCTTATATTTTAGTATTTCGGGAGCAAAATCTACCTCTCTCTGAGTTATGGGGGAGTCACTAACACATCCTAATGCGATGGGCCTTTTGATTCCATACTAGAAAGCTAAAATTTTTCTCGTCGTTTGTCAACAAATCGCAGCTCTAACAGTGTCGAAGAAGATCTCGAATTCCTCTAGGCTGCCATTAAGAGATTAAAATATGCTATTGAAGGAGAAGTACACTCCAACGACAACTTACTTTACCAATCCCGCCACAATGTATCCCAAGATCTTCTCCAGAGCAGATAGGTGTCGATATTGCTCCCTGACACTGACGCAGATATTGCGACTGAACCGTCCAAGTCACCAATTCAATGAGGGTCATGAAGAAAAAATACGGCTCGCGTACGAGGCTATCGTCAATATTTTTTTTATATTTTTAAAGTGTTACTCCACACTTAGGGAAGAAACCGTCCAATGTATCCAAAGAGGCGCGGGTTCAAATCCCGCTACGTTAAATTTTTTATATGTTTTCTTAATAAATATTTAACGTTCATATTCCACTCCGTCATGGATCATCATAACAGATTCTGCGTTCGTGCATATTGCTTAGTGTTAGCTAGGGAAAATATGCTTGTTATGCCGACATAACATCGTCCTTCTGACCCTAGGGAGTACTGGCTCTAGAGGAGACTCTGATCCCTTAAACCTCTGTTTCTTTAATAATTGGATGGCTACAATTTGCGCTATACCATAATGTCAACTGTAAATAATAACTAGCCATAATGTCAACTGCATAATAATCTCTCATTGCTGTAAAATTGTATATGTTTTTTATCGTAATAATTGTTTTAAGATTTTTTATTACGAATCATCCTGGCCTTTTAAAGTTACGACTTTGTCAGGCTCGGTGACTACAGCCACACCGTCTACTACGCAGGTGTTCGAAACGTTGGGATCCCAAAAATATACTTAATATACGCGATTAACCCGGCTAAATAGTTTAATTTAAAATGTGTAATAAACGTGAAAATTAAAGATTTTTTAATAATTCATTCAACTTTAGACTGAAGCGATTACAATTAAATAAAAAATAAATGTCAGGCCACAATTTTTATGTGAAAAAAGTTGCTTACATTTATTTTGTACTTGTTACGTGATGAACAACGAAACAGTCAAACAGACAAACAAACAAAAATTCCTAAGCTGTTAGTAATCCTTTAACACCCTGGGTATTTTTTTTATATTTTCAATGTACAGATACAGCTTTTCTACAAATTTATAACCCTACAAGCTGTCACGTTTATTAGTTATTGGTTTAGTTGCACGCTTGTGTCCCTGCGCCACGACTGGCCTAAAAAAATATATAACATTATATTTTTAAGAAAATACATACTCTCTCGTAGGTATGACAACATGAGCAGCTGTCAGTATAAATTTATCACTTATCAGGGTACCTCCTCCAATCCATATAATATCAATATTTGGATCTGTCGAGCTTGCGCTACCTATAACAGCCTGAAAGAAATAATCTCTATATATAATAAGACAGTAAAAATATTTTGCCTGTACATTTAGTAATTTTGACTGAAATGGATAGAGGGACACTTAAAAAGAATAATAGAAAGCAAAAATATTTTTTTTTTATTTCTTGTCTGTCTGTCTGTCTACCTGTCGATATATATGTCCACATTCTTCTCTGAAAGTACTGAACCGATTTACTTAAAAGTTTCACCAATTGCTTTATTTTAACTCAACTTAACTACTAAAGTTAATTTTTTGTTCATCAAAATCGGTTCATTAAAAAAAAAGTTAACGTCAATTGAATGAACTCAAGGCATTAGTTTGCTTGCGAATGTTATATAGCAATCGCGCTGGTAAGATTCCTGGGCAAAGAATGACATTCGAAACGTCTTATACTCGATTCACGAAAGCATGAGATAAAAGGTAAACATGTCAAAAAAAGGTTCTTTTACATGACAGGTTTGATGGAGTTATTATTATATTAATTAAAAAATATATATTTTAAGAATTAATGATAACACTGTAAATAGCCATTATATTATAATACTATCTTAAAACCTCAAAATTCACAATTTTTTTCTATCCTATAATATCCAATTATTTTCGTTAGTAAATTCTGAACGGTTAGGGAAAAGTAAAATAAATGCCAAACGTATGTCACATTTGAATGTCCGACGACATTCAAATGTGACATACGTTGAATTGTATTAATTTGTAGTATAGAAAAGTTATGTTGTGTTAAGTTGATATTTTTATTTGTTTTTTTTTTAAGTAAAATGTTTTGTTAAGTTTAAAATTATTTTCTGGTTGTTCTGTTTTTGTTATATTTTGTATTGTTTTGTTATTTTGATATTTTCATACTTTAGAACATGAGTAAACCTGGACCAAGCAACGCTTGCATTTTTTCTTCACCGAAGAAAAAGCGATCAAAGAAATGTCCAATGAATGCATTGGGAAAAGTGACCGTTACTAATGTGCTTAAACACCTAGAAGAAATGTGTTCTTATATTATACAAAGGTATTCTATATATAACATTCAAAAACAACAAGCAATAATGCTGTTGTATATAGAAAACTCCACGTTAAATAAATTAAAAAACAAATAAAAAAATACAATAAACTTTGAGAAACAGATTTTTTTTGTTTACATTTTGTCTCATGCAATAATGAATCGAGTATAGTTATATGACTGTTGATAAAAAAATATATTTTTGAAGCACTATTATACAAAATTTTATTACCATATGTGGATACTGCCTAGGTTCTGCCAATATAGCACTTATGATCCTTGGCTGCGTTTTCTGTCCGAGATGTCTGCCCGTGTCGCTTCTAATAAATTTTGTATTGCTGTCATCTGTCGCAATACAAACGTTGAAATATTGCTGGTAACTGAGGCATTCTGGGAAAAAAAATATATAAATGGCTAAAAAATATACAAAAAGGCTAAAGGTTCAGTTCCTTAACACTAGGTTCCCCCTCCCTACCAGTTTTGCGGGATACAACGAGAAGCTGATTTATTTATTTTTTATTTAACCCATATAGACTTGCCGTGCCCAAATCGGGACATTTATAAAAGTGCCCTCGTTATTTTTATATTTTTATGTTTATGCAGTTCATGTCTACAATTGTGTCGATAAACAGTGTATCTTTACGTTGTGGCAAGGCAAAAAGTAAGTATTTTTTATTTTTATCTTTTTCTTCTAGTTACATTTGTTTTGATACAAAACATACTCAATTACATAGTATATTATATAATATAATTACTTTTAATTAGAAAAGAAGAGTTGTAATAAGGTAAATTTAGCTTTTACTATGCTGTCCCCAATTTGGGCCAATGGGCACATCAGAAGTAAAAAAATATTTTTTTATTGGTAGATCCATCTCAAATTCATAATGACACGTAGTCCTTTTAGCGATTGCAATGAATACCAGGGTCTTCAAGAAGCATTTGAAGCTGTAATTATTGAAGAAGAAGACATCGAAGAGACGAGATTTATCTATAGATGAACCTATAGTGAAATATTTTAGTCGGCACCCTTCCAAATAAATTAAAAGAGGCAAACTAGTACGATTTGGGTATAAAAACTGGATGATTACGAGCTCAGATGGATACTGTTACGCCTACGACTTATAAATTGGAAAAACTCTAGGAGCCAATTCTACAGAGCCTTTGGGTACAAGAGTAGTCTAACTACTACTCAACAAACTGGATACCAATGCTAAAGACCATACTAATGGATTTCTTTACTAGTTATGCATTGCTTCAAGATTTACGACAGGCTGGTTATCGAGCAACTGGTACTGGTCGCGAAAGTAGAACTACAAAGTGTCCTCTCACAGCAGTAAAGGATATGAAAAAGAAAAACCATGCCGATTTTGATTACCGCTTTGACCAAGTCAATCAAATTTTATTTGTATGATGATTGGACAACAGCGTCTGCCAATAGGGTTAAATTTCGACAGCGTTCTTCCTATGGGTAAAGTAAAGAGATGTAGTGCTGTAGAAAAAAACGTTTCTCAAAACTATAACAAGAGTATGGGCGGAGTGGATCAGGCAGATCAATTTATTTCCCTGTATCGTACTGCTGTACTTGGTAAAAAATGGTGGTGGGTTTTATTCACATACATGCTGGATCTCACTGTTGCAAAGTCATGGCGCCAACTTGATTTTCGTCGTTACATCGCTCGTCATTTTTTGAAAGACAGAAACAGCAGCGTATCTATGCGCCCAGCAGTTTCTGCAGTGCCAAGTCTGCAGAATGATGGGGTGGACCACTACCCCCAAAAATTTTCCCAGCGATTAAGATTGGCAGAGGTTGGCAATGTAAAAAATGTTGTAAAACACTTAGCGTCGAAAAAAATTGTTTCGAAAGTTTTCACCACTTGAGCCCAGTGGCCCCATTTAAGGACGGCTTTTTTTAATATTAAAATAAAATAAAATAATATTTTTTTTACGTTTTTTATTTTATTACATCGGTATCTACCAATTATTACTTAAAAAACCTTTTATTTACTGCTAGTTAAGGTATGGGTCTAAATGGGTTAATTTACTAGGTTAAGATACTCAGTTGGTCAATTTCCGTCCAAATTTCAAGATATTGGCTGTGGAATGAGGGAGATCAACATCACGCTTTGTCTTGTTACCAGAGCGAGGAAATAAACATCTTTCATTTCTTCGATGGGTATCGAATCCGATCGATCGATCACAGTCAATCACAATCCCTGTGTACGTACAGGGAACAGTCAGACGCTGTGCTGTCGTGCTACGACGGCCTTAAATTTAATTAAAAATATGATTGTTTGTTTTTTCCCCAGGAAGTATTATTTTTAGTTTCACGCTAGATCCCGCACATAGCAGTGTAGGTAGATAGAGGGAACCCTGGAACCTAGTGTTAGCACACCCCGCTCCAATTAAGGCAAGTTAACTTGCATATGGCAGCGATGGGTCCCACCACCCACAAATTTGAAATAAAAAATATTTATATAAATAAAAGTTCTTATACTTACTGTCCCAAGCGGGATGCCGCACGGACGGATCGAGCTCTGGCCTCGGTAACTTGGGGCAACCTTCTGGTTCACGGTCTGCTTGCTTTTGTGGAGGATTTCCACAGCAAAGGAATGGTTCCTGATCCTCCTCATAACTACAAGTCTGCACTCACAAAATAAACAAAATAATACTTGTTTATTAAGCACTGGTTACCTGCTCGCGGCTTCGCCCGCTTGAACTATATAACTATATTACCAGAGGGGTAAGGATAAAAGTATGAGAGAGATAAAAAAAGAGTATAAGCTGCAAAAGCACCAGACGAAAGTACTGATAAAAATGAAGCGTGAAAAGGCAGATAATGAAAGCGACGAAACGTTAACGAACAACTTCAGGGAAAACACGAAGCTTTTCTGGCGAGAAGTTAGTGTTTCTCGAGGTTGCTCGCTAACCTGTAGAATGAAATGGGTGCTTTCGAAGAACGTTGAAATTCTAACAGAACAACCACAAGTTTTGCAGCGATGGGTGGAATTTTACAAGGAGATGTATGGTTGTGCTGACGCCTCAGTCTCAAGTAACAGCGAAACGCGGAGTCTTTATGTAGCTGATGGCGAAATCAGTGTAAAAGAAGTTGAGAGTGCTATTGCACTCTCGAAGTCTGAAATGTAGTAAGTCAGCGAGAGCAGAGAGTTACTGCTGAGATGATCAAATATGGTGGGCCACGCATCTTGGACTTTTTCTGGTTTTTGTGCAATTTATGTTGGAAATCAGGGGAGGTCGCAGACGATTGGCGAGGTGCGGTCACCGTGCCTTTGTATAAAGGCAAAGGTCCACAGATAGATTGCGCAAGCCATAGGGCTATCAGTTTGATTAGCTTAGGTAGTAAAGTTTATGCTAAAGTTTTAGCGAGAAGAATGCAAGAGAGATCTGAAAGGCTGTTGTGGGGGGTCCAAGGAGGCTTTAGACCTGGAAGGAATATGGATCAGATCTTTTCCCTCCGCATGATCACGGAAAAATTTTTGGCCGTTAACCAAAAAAGTTTTCTGTGCTTTTGTGAACTTGGAAAAGGCGTTTGACAGAGTTGTAAGGGCGATATTATGGGAGATACTACCTCGGTACAATGTGAGCGGACCCTTGCTGCAGTCTGTAAAGTCTCTTTACAGAGATCACTCAGCCTGTGTGCAAGTAGGAGCTGGCATGTCGCCCTGGTTTGACTTCCGATCTGGTGTTAAACAAGGTTGCGCCAAGTCAGCTTGGTTGTTCAATTTGTATTTGGATAGCAGTCTCCAAGGACTTTGTTTCACAAAGTGATATGGGAGTAAAAGTAGGTGACCTGAATGTGAATTGCCTGCTGTACGCAGATGATGCAGTGCTTATTGCATCATCAGAATGCGAGTTGCAGGTAGTGGTCACCACTCTGAAAGAAGGATGTGAATATAATGGTCTAAGCCTCAATGCGAATGAGACAAAGGTTCTGATTTTTAAAAAAGATGAAGAAAGGACGGAATGCAAGATCAGTGTCAATGGTAAGATTCAAATTCAAATTCAAAATATTCTTTATTCAAATAAACTCTTATAAGCACTTTTGAATCGTCGAATGAACATATAACAAAAAAAAAAAAGAAGCTACCACCGGTTCGGAAGTTCTGCTGAGAAGAGCCGGCAAGAAACTCAACAGTTGCTCTTTTCAAAGTCAATGGTATAATATATAGTTTTATTACATTAACTGGCAGCTATCCTGCATCACATTCAATAGACATTCATTCCATACATTTTTATCCTCTAGATATTACAACAAGTGAATGAACTGATATACTTGGGAAGTATGTTCAGTAGAGATGGAAGATATGAGATGGATGTGAAAAGGCGTATTGCTGCTGGTAACAAGGTTAACGGAGCCTTAGCTGCATTGATGAAATGGCGAAACGCCAGCACAGCTGCGCGTTTAGCCGTACACAATGCAGTTTTGGTACCGACTCTGTTATACGGCAGCGAAACGTGGGTATTACAGAAGAAGAAAGCTGTGGAGATGTGATCTCTTCGTAGGATATGCGAAGTCAGCTTAGCTGATCGAATCCGCAATGAAGAGGTACACATAATGGCAGGAACTAACGAGGATGTCGCGGTGAGAATGAAGAAGAACGTGCTCAGCTGGTTTGGGCATGTCGAAAGAATGAGTGATGAAAGAATGGCAAAAAAGATTTATGATGGAAAAGTGAGCGTTAACGCTCAACCTCTCTTAAGAGAGGTAAGGGGAGACCTCGGTTGACCTTCGAAAACACAGTCGAAGATACTGGAGGAAGGTCACGTAAAAAGCATGAGGACCCCCCGGAGGGCATGTATGAAGAGGTTGATGACAGTGGACGAGGCGAAAGAGGTATGTAGAGACAGTAGCGTTTGGCGCTCCGTTCTCTCTGACTACCCCGTAGGGAGAAAACTTGAAATTAGTTATAGTTATATATAAATAAAAATTACAGCTCTGTCTAATAAAACAGAGTTAAATACCATTTTCTCCGTCTTCAGTGTGCGGCTAATCCTGAACTTTTTCGCTATTACTTCTGGTCCGCTTACAATACTTTTAGGATCATTAGGACAGCAGACTACAGGAACTCTCTCAAGGTAGAAGCATGTCTGGAAAAAAACAACTGATAGGGGATACCCAGTGGGAACCTAGATAGTTCTCTAACAGACAACAAAACAACGTAATTACAGCCAGATTCTGTCCTCTGTACCACGGAAGTGGCTTAAATAAATCATTTAAATATTATAGTGTACTTCTTTAGGCGCACAAACAGGGTAGGCAGAAGTAACCTGGGAACCTAGTGTTAGGATATGCCTTTCTTATTGAGACACTTGTATTTCCCACTTTCCGCCGAATTCTGGAGGCGTAGCGTGTTAAGTGGCAGAACTCTACGCCACGCTTTGCCTCATTACCAGAGCGAGGAAATTAAAATATTAACTATTTAATTTCTTTGAGTGGAAATCGAACCCGAACGCTTGTGCCACTGCCCCACGACTAGCCTCAATTATAGTGTATGGTGTGTCTAAAGTCTGTGGCGTTATACATTGGCTAGTATTGGCTTGGCGTAGGAGTGAGTGTAACAGTGTATACGAAATAACTCACTTTCTCTCTGACGTTTGGAATATGCTAAGACTTCTTTTCCCTACTTTCCACACAGCTTTTGAGACATTACACGTTGAGTAGAGAAACTCAATGCGGCGCGATTATCATAGTCATTGAGGCCAGTCGTAGCGCAGGGGCCCAAAATGTGGCTGTAAAGTCGATTGGTTGTGGGTTCGAGCTCACTCGAGGAAATTAAATATTTACTCACATTTATATTTTCATTTCTTCGCTCTGGTGTCGATGCAAAGCACGGCGTTGAGTTCCGCCACTCAACACGCAATGCCTCCAGAGCTCGGCGGAAAGTGGGCAACGAAGTGTCTTAACACTAGGTTCCCTCTGCCTACCCTGTTGTGTACGAGATACAGCGTGAATCTGATGATAATATTAGTGCTTATTAGCTAAAACCGCCTTAGTTGAGGCGAGTCGTGGTGCAGGAGCACAAGCGTGTGACTGTAAACGCGACGGATGTGGGTTCGATTCTTACTTGAGTAAATAAAATGTTTAATATTTTCATTTCTTCGCCGTGGTATCGACGCAAAGCGAGGCATTGGTTTCCATCACTCAACATGCAATGCCTCCAGAATTCAGCGGAAAGTTCACCACACTCCGCCCAATTTTCGAGACATTGTGTTAAACACACAATTCAACTGCTTGGGAACTCAACGCCGCGTTTGTAACAAATATATATTATTAAAAAACATATTAATATATATATTACCGGTGGATATTCTTTTGCATTTCTTACAATATTAATAGCGAATTGGCAATCATAAAACTTTTGACAAGTTCCCGAATATGATATGTTTGAGAATGTAGATACCGTACAAACTTCACCTGGAAAAGAATTACGTTGTAATATAATAAATACCATAAATAACATATGTAACATTGAGGCTTGCTAGTATAACGTAGTTTGCCTCAATTTTAAACAATCTTTAGGACGTCTGGCAGGAGTAAAGTTGTGGTAATAATAAAAAAAATCAGCTTCACGCTGTATCCCGCACACGGCAGGGTAGGCAGAGTGAACCTAGTGTCATAAGACACCCCGTTCCCCCCCACTTTGCGTGCTGAGTGGCGGGACTCAACGCCGCGCTTTGCCTCGACACCAGTCGACCTCGACCTCACTTCCTCGAGTGGGGATCGAACCCACAACCAGGCGATTTTACAGTCACACTTTGTGCCTCTGCGCCACGACCGGCCTCAATTAAGACGGTTTTAGGTAATAAGCACTGATAATAATAAATTTGCTTTTTTTTTACAATATTCTTAAAAATATATTTAATTACAATCGTTTCAACTTTAACATGGATCTCATGTACCTTTAATTGGGGCTACCTCTGAAAGGACCCTACTTTCAAGGTATTAAATACGCATACCGTCTTATATTATACTAATAATCCTCAAAATTTCACTTTGCTAAAATGATACATGAATAACAAAGACTGCAATTTATGTAAGCATATTGTATAAATTGGGTATAATAGAACAATGACTTGAACAGGTGAAACCGCGTGTTGGTAACTAGTTCATTGTTTATTTGGGATTTTTATGTTAGCTTCACCTTGTATCCCGAACACAAGACCAAGTGCCAAAATACTCCGTTCTCAAATCTCCACCTGAATTGTAGAACTCGCCATGCGATTTGCATCGAATCCAAAAACACCATGCTTAAGATCATGCCTACGTTTTTCCTTAATTAATAAAATTTTTCAAAATTTGAGGTCAGAAGCACAAACTTGTGTTCGATTCTATTACGAATATTTGTATTTGCTGTGGTAAATAAGCAAAACGCCTCCAATGAATTCGGCGGAAAATGGAGAACAGAAATGACAAAAGCGTTTTAACACTAGGTTCCATGATCATAATCTGCCTATCCTGCTATGTGCGAGATACAGCGTGAAGCTAAAATTTATTAATAAGCCCGCAGGGCAACGGCAGTGGCGAGTTGGAGAATGGCGACCCAACGGTTCTGAAACCTTCGGAGAGGAATCGTAATGTATCCGCGCCTCTGGCTTACCCCGATTGGCCGGTGGAGCGCCAGACCTATATGCTCGAAATGCCTCTACACCTTTAGCTGACAACGTCGGTGTTGCGCCGCTCTATGGGGGCTCATCTAATAGGAGGCGAGTCACCATCCGTCATATATTCAATTTGAGACTATAGTCAAGGCGGACCGTTAGACTATAGACTATAGCTAGTCAATAAATAGCCCGGTAGCCAGTCCATCCAAATTCCATTTCATAGTCCTAATTTAGATTTCTACATTTCCTATAGTTTCTACGCGTTAACAGGCGACGATCATTGGGCAATTACCTCTGGATACTCCTCCATCCCTATGGATCCCGGTTGCTCTTCATGCTTTTCAACTGACGCTTAGCAGTAAAACAGTTTTATATTCTATAAGAGACTCTACGTGTTGGACCTGTTTCCCCACGTAAGAGTTCCAATTAGTAATAATTAGTACTTACCAATTTGAGTGTAACGCATAGGAAAAACACTTTCAATGCAAATAAGCAACAAAAATATTTTTAATATATACATTTTTTTTTTTCGTTATAATTCCGTTGGAATCCTTTTTTTACGTAACAAAGTAGAAAATGAACTAATTTAGTTATTTAGTAGCGATTTTATGGATACTATTTTAATACTTTGGACAAAGGATACGTTCATCTCAAACTGTAAATCTGTAATGAGGTATATATAAAAGATACATATATTATGCCGGCGGTTACTTTTATAAAAAGTGATAACCTTTTAGATAACTTTGACTCTTATAAATTCCCGGTACGTCATCTATGTATATATATACACATGAAAATATTATTGATTGAAAAAAATAAACTATACTAATACTAATACTAATATATAAAAAAGCTGAAGAGTTTGTTTGTTTGTTAGTTTAAACGCTAAGATCTCTGGATCTACTGGTCCGATTTACTTATTTTTAGTTTTATGTGAAAGCTACGTTCTTCAGAAGTGTTATAGGCTTTATAATATTATGGTGTACGTATTAGTTAGCCTTAAATAACGAAATAACTATAATAATGAACGCCATCGAATGGCTTTAAGCGCGTGCGCTGCAAATATAGTAAAATATATGTCAGTACATTGTATGGAAGAAATGTTCTATTTTATTAGTTCTAAAAAAAAGTCCGTGATAAGGTATATCTATCTGTTATAAATAAGTCACAATAAGATATTTTGTGGCAAAAAAATAATTGAAAATTGCAAGGTGATATTTCAACGTTTTTTATTTGATAAAGATGTTGAAACTTACGAGTGAAAGTTATTCCATTATCAAGAAAACTTTATGAAGAAATGCTTTGTCTTTTATAGCATGTAATTTGAACGTATACTTTTTGAGAAAATGTAAATTTAAAATAATACAGCGCTCCGTTTACGGCCGCAAGCATGGGCACGAGTCCAGCGGGGGGGCGCTCTTGCCGCCGATTTCGTCCTCGCGAGCAGCCATGTAGTGCTTCCATTTTCTCAAAATTATTGAATGTATAAATTATATTAATTATTTAATTTATATTGATTATATTATAAAAATGCTGCATAAAAAAACAATTATGAGTGGTATGCGACCGTAGCCCCGTGTGGGCCGCTAGTAATATATAAGACGCAAAAAATAACAGAACAGCACGCTAATATATAATTCTGTCACTAGTTCATTTCTTAATTTATGCTGCTTCGAGCGTGCTAGTTGAGCACCAATCACTTCGCCAATGTCACGTTGTATGGAGAACACACGAAGGAGATTGTACGGTAAAAAAGAAACTATATTACACAATAGAAGAATGCATGTCAAAAAGGAGTCCAGTCAAAGTACTACCTTCACCTATAAAATTTTAAAAATATATATAATTAGATTATATACATAAACAGGGGTTAGTAAAAAATAATATTTTTTAAATATGTTAATTTATAGCTTAATATTGTTATATCTAATATATTTACATAAAGGACTAAACATAAACATTAACAGACATTGAACATTAAGAGGCCGGGGAACTCTATAAGGAAGGACATATAAATTCTGTAACTAGGTTTTACAACTAAATATTTTCTTAAGCCGGTCAACCTCTTGTCTTACCGTAATAAATGAAAATTTGGCGCTCAGCCCTTACATTTTAAGTACCTACATTCAAATAAATACTTGAAATGTTAAGATTTTTCCGCTCCGCGGACTATTTGGTTCAATTCTTATCGGGTGATCACGTCTAAATTGTTAGGCGTAGAGGCGAAGGTCGAAGGAGTTCAATATTCTTAGAAAACAACAAAAGAGTAATCTTTATTAAAAAAAATGGTAGAAACAAATTCAACTAGTATTTGAGGCCCGACGTGGCGCGGCAGGTGCGTACGACTGTAAACGCGGCAGGTTGTGGGTTCAATTCCCACTCGAGAAAATTAAATACAAAATTTCTTCGCTTTAGTAACGACACGTCACGTCACGTTTTGCACGTGACGTTGAGTTCCACCACTCAACACGCAATCCTTCCAGAATTCAGCGGAAAGTGGGAAACGGAAGTGTCTTAATGGAAGCTGGGTTCCAAACCACTAGGTTTCTTCTGCCTGCCCTGCTATGTTAAGTATGTAGCTATGTAAAGTAAAAGTGTAAAAAAAGACTTATTTATGTATGTAAATGTATGATGCATAATGACATGTGTGAATGTGTGATGACATTGCAATAAAGTATGTGAGGGCAAAAAATATATTGGTTATTGTTATATTATTTTACAAAATCTGAATTCTTTTGAGTTAAGCGCAGATTAATAATTTTGCTATAAGGTAGCTATGAAGTGAACATTGACGCACGCCTTTACAGTCCGAGTTCTTCTGTTAACTAACCGAAATTTCATATGGTATATGTTATATAAGTAAAATATTCTATTGTTTTCCTAAAATACTCCTGCAGCTTTGGCCAAACAAGAAGAAATTACTAATAGTTGTGGGTACAGAGGGTTACATGGAAACATCAAGAAACATAGCCTGTTGCATTCCTTGATAAAAAGACTATCCAACACAAAAATATTTTTTTAATTCAAATCAGTAGTTCCTGATATTAGCGTACCTAGACACACTAAACGGAATGGATTGAAAAGAACAAATAACATTTAATATTAGTTTATATCTTTATTTAATACATCGATGTTTATAATAAACGATATTTTTATTTCTATATTATAGTGTCCTAGCTTCAACTTTTTTTTCATATTTGACAATGTATTAGTTGTAATAATTACAAAAAGGTCATGAGTTAGATTGCTGTAATACCATTATATTATAAAGAGGTATAAGAAAAAATCCAAAAATTTTATATCGATCCAGCCTTAGATACAAAATTGGAGGATTTTTATTTTTTTTATTAATTTGCAGTTTGACAGAACCACTTAATAACTTAAGGAAATTGAAACGTGTCCACATATAATTACGATGTATACCACAAATAAAAAGGTAGGAAAGACAACTCAAGACACTCCCTTCTCCGCTGACCTGTTCTTATACTTATATAAGATATTAAAGAAGACAAAGAGAAATCGCACTAGATTTACAATTTTTTTATTAATGTAGATATGGTCGAAGTGAAACTATTATAACTAAAAACAAAGACCTGTGTCTGCCATTCTCACTTTGTGAAAAGAATTATATTCGTTTTTCGCTCCGGTAAGAAGCCAGTGTCTTAACATTATTATCTCTCTGCCTACCCTGCTATATTCGGGATACAGCTAGTGAATCTAAAGTAATATGCTTAAGCATTCACTATTTTAATATTGTATATGTAGATTTAATAAAAAAATGTTCCGTAGTTTTAAATTAACTAAAACAAATTCTAAAAAAAATAAAGAAATTTCTCCATTACAAAACCACGATACAGATGATTTTTATACAATAAATAACAAAAAAATACATTTTTTCATTTATTATGAGTCTTTTCTACATATTTATATATATATACATTACATCATGTTATTGTTCCTTATTCATTCGTACATAGTCTGTAATCTATTTTCAATTATATCTTCATAAGGATAAAGACTGAAATCATCTGGCATAAAATTCCAAGGTTCGTCCTGAACAAATGTAGGCGGTTTCTTTCCCATATAGTCCGGTTTAAAGTTTTGCATGTTATGAGACAGGATCTGAAAGACAATAGCCAAAAAAAGTTATATCAAAATGTCCTCTTTCTACTTAATTGTGAGAAAAAGCTGATCTTATAAAACATGTTTTATATTTTTTTTTCCTATGGCGGCAATTTTAACTTGATTTATTTTTTGTGATGGTGGTACAACGACACTATATGGAACTAAAGATTTATTCTGAAGTTCAACCGTTCAACCTTCTAGTTTTTCGACACTTAAACGCACGCGAGGAAACCTAGTGTTAAAATACTCTGTTTTTGAAACAATGAAAATAACTTAAAATATAATAACTTCCTTAAGTGGTTATGAAATAACTTTCTCGTTTACGTTACATTACAGTCAGACGCTGTATCATTTTGTCACGATGGCTTCAAAAAAATATTGTTATAAAGTTTAATTCTAAATATTTATGGATCGATCAAACCCAATAAGTCCAAATAAATATAGATTACCTTAAAATTGTCTGGTCCACGTTTCTTCCTCAAGTAATTGAAGCAACATGACCTGAAGTGGCGTGTTCCGCATGCTGAAGCACATTCGCTGCCACAAGAGTCGCAGGAAAGACTTGCTGCCCATAATGTGCTGCCTGAATTAAAACAAACCACTTAGCACTCTATGAGTTCACAGGGTGAGAAGTTCAGAGGAGTGCCTTGGACTTACGTCACAAGTATAGATTTAAGGTACTCTTGTAAAAATGCACTAATCTCCACTCCCCCGTCTCTTTTCCCTAGCGCCACTGAATTTCAAAAGATTCTACTAGTGCCGCCTTGAAGAAATTAATTGATGATAATTCTAGACAGGCTGAGTCCTTTTAGCAAATCATATTGAGATTTCGCTTTGATATCTTTCGCTCCTACTTCGGCCGCATACAATATGGCAGGGGAGGGAATCTTATGTAAAAACACACCGTTCCCCACTCTAAGTTTCTAACAAAACAAAAGATTACAGAAACTTCGAGTTAAGTCACTTTTATTAAAACTATATAAATATTATATAGACACATGCTAATTTACAAAAATAACATAAAAACATATTATATTAAATTTCTAATTATACATATAACATGCTACCCATCGCTATATAATATGTATGTATTTACATAGTAAAGCGCTGTCTCTTTCTAACACTATAGAAAACTAAGAAAATTAGGGACAAACGACGTTACTTCTTACCATTAGTTTACAAAAACGGTTTTTTTCACCCACTACTACAATATGCTGTAAGGTATAAATTATATGAGCCTATACTCAAATGGGTTACTAGTAACTTCGAAACAGATCCACGTCCTAGCCCCAGCATGAGACCAGCTCGAAGATACCCAAGCTGAACTGCCAAGTTTCTCGTTCTAGTGTGTTTTTTTAAGAATGAAAAGTGGCAGATCAGCAACGCTTAGTAATATTTTTGTAGTAGTAAGTGTTTACGTTATTGGTATCTATTCGTAATTGCGTCACACGTAATACAGTATGGATTTAAATCAAGAAATAAAAAAAACGAGAAACGAAAAATGGTCTAAACTGTTGACGAATCTTAACTATTTTTTTAGATTTGGGTCTGAAATATTTAATTCTACCTGAGACGCTTCCACCCTGTATATTATTCGACACTATTTCTAAATCATGCTAGCATGCATTTATTTTAATAATTGTGCTCCTTATTAGGGTTACCCAAGCTTTCTTTCCTATGAACACCTTTGTTTATTAAAGTTAACATAAGTTAAGCGATTTACTGAGGAATTTTACAGTGGGAACCTGATCCAGGTTCTCTCTGGAAAATATCTGTATATACGCCTATGTATATTACAAATTTTTTGCTACGTCTTCGCACGCGTAGTTTAATGGAAATAGCTAAATCTTGTGTATGACACCCTCTGACTCTAAGTGCAGGCTCTAACTCTGACCGCAGGTACAGTGGGTTACATAAAACGGTTATAGTGATGTAATATAGCCTACAGCTTTCCTCGATAAAGGGACACAAAAAGAATTCAGCAATTCGAACCAGTAGTTCCTGAGATTAGCGCGTTCAACCGAACAAAATGTTTAGCTTTATAGTATGACTATTAATACGCCCATGCTTTAGAGATCTGTGAACACAGCTTGAGTAACCCTCTATTCTTTCTATTTCTAACTTCATATATTCGATACCTGTGTCGTAGTCGCGTGAGGATGCAGCTTCTCTTTTGTACCGTCTAGAATCTGCCTGCGACCAAGTCGCTAATAAAATAGAATATTATATAACTAAATAAATATTTTGGACTCTGAGTGTAAGCGGGACGGTTGTAGGTTCGTTTCCCATTCGGGTGAATAGATTATTTTCCTTAAATACTTAATGTCTTGAAAATTAAGAAGCGCCTGGTTAACGGAGTATCTTAGTATTAGGTTTCATCTGCATGTACGCCTTCATGCATAGCAGAGTAACCTAAGTGACGATTTGATCCCCACTGGGAGGAATGATTTATTTACACTTTCTCGCTCTGATATCATGACAAATCGCTGCGTTGACTCCCAAGACGCAATTCACGTTTTTTTTCGGAGCATAGGGAACGGTATATCTAACACTAGGTTTCCTCCTACTCTCCCATATGCAGGATAGGATTTGAAACTTTAAATAATATTAAGCAAACAAAACGCGGCATTAGATTCTGTTAAGTAAAACGGTTAATAAAGTGTGTTAACTCTTACTTTACGCTTTTCTATTTTTAAATTATAGATTTGGGTGAATAACACTTTTAAAGATATATATTTTTTAGATACACGTGGCATCCCGCATATAGCAGGTTAAGGCTGAATGAACCTGGTTGTTAAGAGAAACTGTTTCCCACTTTCCACCCAATTTGCGAAACAACAGCGGTCAACTACAACTAGTGCATCACAATAGCCTCTCTGTTAAAGATATACATTAAAAAAAGGGAAGAAAGAGGCCAGATGTAGCGCAGAGGCACAAATATGCGACTGTAAGCGCGACTGATTGTGGGTTCAATTCCCACTTAATGGAATTGAACAAGGCAAAGCGCGGCATTGAGCTCTGTCACTCAAAACGCAAAGCCTCCAGAATTCGGCAGAATGTGAGGAACGGAAGTGTATTACTGGGGACGGAGTGTCTTAACTTAACTAAAAAGTTCTCTCCCTCTGCCTACCCTGCTAGATGCAGGCTACAGGAGCTAAAAGAAATAAAAATTTTCTTACCAATCAACAGAAGTGATAAAATGGCGGTTATCTTAAACATCTTCGATTTTAGATGCTATCGTGGTGAGATCTCCCAAGAAAGTGGCTTCCAATGAAAAATTTCAGCCCTTATATATGAAACAAAGTTTGCTTATGGGAAACACGGTTTAAATATTTATTTTGTGGTATCGTTTTACCCCTTTATGTATAGTAGTCGGGTCTATGTTTTACTAGATGAATGTGACTTCGGTTAATATAGTAAATTTTATTGAAAATTAAGTTTCGGGACTTGGATTTAAAGAATATATAGCCGTCGTGGCGCAGAGGCACAGTCGACTGTTAGCGCCACAGTCGTGGAATCGTTTCCCATGAATGAACTACTTTCATTGCAGGTGATTGTGAAATATTATCTTTTTCTCGCTATGGTTACAAAACAAAGCGCGGCGTTGAGTTCTGCCACTAAACATGTTATATTTTCAAAATTTGGCAGTGTTTTCAAAAATTTCGAAGTGTCTTAACAGGGTAAGTTAGATTAGTTAAGGTTTCCTTTGCCTTCTCTGCTTTATGCGGGATACAACGTGAAAAAAAACACTTCACTATTATATTTTATGGTTAGTTTGTAGAAGAATACAGAAGTTATAATCATTTTGATTATTAACAAGATGCAGCGTAGAGTTCCGCCAACTAACACTTTTTTGTATCTTCAGATTGTGTCCCACATATAACAAAAATAGGCAGTATTAAGGCCCTACTTCCCCCACACACCGCCAAATTTTCGAGTGAATTGATAAATGTCGATTGATGGAACTCAAATAAAAATAATTCTTTACCCCAAGTAGGAATCGAACCAACAACCGACGCGTTTACAGTCATACGTAATGCCCACGGTCGACAGCGTTCGACATTGAAGATTTTTTTACAAATACACTCACGGACTTTTACTAGCTTAAAATTCCAAAGAGTTAAATAACAAAAATTAATTATTTATATATCAAAAGTTTTCCAATAAAAATGCTAAAATACTCCTGAAAGGGCGTTATTGACTACAAAATCGATATAGAGTAGCTCCAATACGTACAGAACCTGCGTAATATAAATAATATTTGTAATTTTGTAACATATAGATAATATAGTAATATTATAAAACTGAAAAGTCAGTCATTGCAAGATCAGTGTAAATAGTAAGGTATTAGAACAAGTGAATGAGGTGGTACACTTGAGAAGTATGTACAGTAGAGATGGGTCAGGGTTAACGGAGCCTTAACTGCATTGATGAGACGGCGAAACGTAGCACAACTGCGCGTTTGGCCGTACATAATGCAGTTTTGGTACCGACACTGTTATACGGCAGCGAAACTTGGGTATTACAGAAGAAGAATGAAAGAAAAATGAATGCCGTGGAGATGCGATCTCTTCGTAGGATATGCGGAGTCAGCTTAGCTGATCGAATCCGCAATCAAGACATACACAGAATGGCAGGTACTAGCGAGGATGTCACGGTGAAAATGAAGAAGAACGTGCTCAACTGGTTTGGGCACGTCGAACGAATGAGTGATGAAAGAATGGCAAAAAAGATTTATGATGGAAAAGTGAGTGGTAATAGGAGACCTTGGTTGACCTTCGAAAACACAGTATCAAAGATGCTGGAGGAAGGTCACGTAAAAAGTGTGGGGATCCTCCGAAGGACATGGATGAAGAGGTTGGTGACAGTAAACGAGGCGAAAGAGGTATGTAGAGACCGTAGCGTTTGGCGCTCCGTTTTCTCTGACTACCCCAC
>JAATLQ010036944.1:0-45305 GCA_013421005.1 Heliconius erato x Heliconius himera | reverse complement strand
TTTCTATATAACATTCGCTGGCAAGCTAATGCCTTGAGTTCATTCAAATGACGATAACTTTTTTTTTAATGAACCGATTTTGATGAACCAAACTTTAGAACCTAAATTGAGTTAAAACAAAGCAATTGGTGAAATTTTCAAGTAAATCGGTTCAGTAGTTTCAGAGAAAAATGCGGACAACAATATGTCGACAGACAGACAGACAGACAGACAAGAAATTCAAAAAAAATCTTTTTGCTCTCTATTAGTCTTTTTAAGTGTCCCTCTATCCATTTCAGTTAAAATTACTAAATGTACAGACAAAATATTTTTACTGTCTTATTATATATAGAGATAATTAAATATATAGGTAGAGGCAACCTAGTGTTAAGACATTCCGTTCCTCATTTTCCACTGAAAAAAATTTTCTGGAGGCATTGCATTGTCGGAACTCAATTCCACGCTTTGCACAGAGAAGAAAATTTAAATATTAAATATTTAATTTCCTCGTCGAATCGAACCCACAACCTGTCGCTTTTACAGTCACACTTTGTGGGGTACAAAGTGTACCACGACAGACCACAATTAATTTGATATATACGAGATAAATTATATATTTATATATTTTACATGTATTTTGGCAGTTTCAACTCATAAAAGGATAAGCAACAACGACAGTCATGGGGTATGGAAAAGTAATGTAAAGCAAGCGTCTCGCTAAAGGCACTCAAGCATCATATCACCGAGAAAATTGCCATCGAAATACGTTACACATTGGAAATTGCGGCAATTTGTTAACGTTATATGTCCTAAGGGAGCCCTCAACCAACTCACATTTTTAACAATTTATAGCAGGATGTTATTTTCATTGCCATATATATATATGTACAATTGATACCATTTTATGTGAAATTGGTCGTATCATACTATTTTTGTCAGTAATGGCAACAATACATTGTAATAATATCTATTTATAAGAAATTAAGTCCTTTTCTTTATTTTTATATTGTAAATTGATAGTAATATACAATAAGTAATTTATATTATTTTATTTAAAAATAAGAGAAATACTAGCCATGTTGGGCGAACCAATAAATTAGACATAAAATACGATTTTTTTATTATCTGATTCACTCTTGTTACATACATTCTATTTACACCAAATTTTCTCTATCTATAAGGCGGGACTCAACACGCAATGCCTAAAGAATTTGCCTGAAAGTGGAGTGTCTCAGCAGTAAGTTCCCTCTGCCTACCTTGCTATTTGTGGGAACAGCATGAAACTGAGAAGGTGGGAAATAATTGAAAATAATATAGGAGAAAGTGGTATTGTGGCCCCCGCAGGTATCGTGGCCCCTTGATATTTGTTATTAAAAATCGCGCTATTCAGTGAAACTTTTATAAATAGAATATTAATTTGACAATATTAAAATTATATAAAAAAATGTAAGAGAAAGCAGCGCATTCTCGTATTTTACAAAGCACTCGTCAAAACGTTTTAGTATGCTGCAATTATTTCGATAATTTTGTAAATATCAAATCATAACTGCAGAGAGTTCGACATTATGTTTAAGTAAGGATTTCCTACAAGACTTGTAAGATAAAAAAAAATTATAAATATCCATAATATTCAATGTTTTATATGAGGCAACAAGGCTTGTTAATAGAGCCTATGATGTTGGTAATTTGGCCCCCTCATATTGCATGCATTATGGTGTCTAGGACCATATACAGATATGGTATTTGAATATTTTACTTATGTTTACTACACAAAATTTGTTGTCTCAGCTATCAAAATATACTGTGGAGCTGAAATAATCTCTGCGATTTTTGTCATTAACTTCAATACATTTAATTTGGCTAACGGGGGCCATATTATCCTCACTTGACCTCAATTCGTTAAATTTGCGCTTATTCGGAATATACTATATTTTTTTATATTCTGTCCTATTTTTTTTATTCCATAGTAAATTATATATAGGTATAAAAGCTGGTTATGTAGTAAGGTTGTGACCTCAAAAACAAAATAAAGGGACCACATTACCACCTTCTCCTTATATTATAAGTATATTGATTTTTTAAATTTATATTTAAACGTATCAGGTAGAAGCGTATTTTAAATGTGTAAATACCGCCTCACAATATTCAAAAATAATATAATCATGCGTTTTAATAGGAAATCTTACCTTAGTCCTACTTATTATGCAAAAGTTTTATAAATTATATTGTCACTAATCACTGCCAAAAATATTATCGTCTAGTAAAAATGTATTTTTTAAAAATAATATATATTCATAATATTTTTGGTGCCAGTCGTGCCAGTGGGCGGTTCGATTCTCACTCGAGTCAAATGAAATATTTAATGTTTTTATTTCTTCATTCTGGTGTTGAGTTTTGCCACTCAACATGCAAATAGAAAACAGCGTAAAGAGTGGGGAGCAGTGTCTTAACACGAGGCTCCCTCTGCCTACCCTGCTAAATACCGGGATA
Organism: Heliconius erato x Heliconius himera; assembly: GCA_013421005.1. Classification (NCBI taxonomy): domain Eukaryota; kingdom Metazoa; phylum Arthropoda; class Insecta; order Lepidoptera; family Nymphalidae; genus Heliconius; species Heliconius erato x Heliconius himera. Next base: position 42,836 of record JAATLQ010036944.1, on the reverse strand, counting down.
CAGCGTGAAGAAGAAAAGAAATATGATAAACAAATTTCAATTCCAACAAACAAAACATAAATATGTTCTTGTAAAACCCGTCAACTACATACATACACTTTACAGCATCTTTTGAATAAGTACAAAACACTGACGAATAATGCAAGGAAAATATACTAGCGGCTGTATATTACTAAAGTTATTTGAATGTGAAACACGTCACATGTGCGCGTTGTAGCGTACTACATTCAGTTTTTATTTCCTGACCCAACCGTACAATGTATGGGGAGCAGCAAAAAGCCAGTTACGGTTAAACCGCTCTGTTGACTTTGCTTAACGATATGAATCATAATATTTTTTAAAAATATTGTATTTTTTGTTGTAAAGTTTGATTTAATTTCATTTTTAGGGTTTCGTATCTTAAAAGGTAAAACGGAACCAATAATATATATATGGAATATAGGATAACTTTGTTGTCCATCTGTCCGTATGTCAAGACCATTCAAGTCAAGTATCTCAAGATCACGTGGAGGTTTGAAGCTGAAATTTATATCAAATAATCATGGTCCCTTGAAAGCAATCAAAAGATATGAGCATTTATGATTCTATTTTTGCATTGATTTTGGTGCAAAAGGAAAATATATTAACAGGAAAATTTATAGGTATTTCATAGAAAAAAATATATTGCTAAATTCCTTTATACATAATGAGTGCATATGCCTTAAATTTGTAAACATTTATTACTTGTTCCCGTTGACTTACTATTCTGAAATTGGTACGGAGGCCTCAGTGGGAGTGTTCGACTCGCACTTAACCGGTTATTTGTTTCATGTTTTATATAGAAATACAATATTTACTGACTTCCAAGTGCTTACTGTTTTATACAGGAGGCAATCGATGGATCAACGTATGTTTATAGGTAAGAAAACTCAGTACCTTTCCACTTCAATTAATTTTGCCGATGTTCAGTGGTCCGGTAGATATCGTACTGCTGTCGGCAACAGGGTTAATGGTACCTTAGTTGCATTGATAGGACGACGAAGCGTTTGACGCGTTATACGGCATGTTTTGTTATAAGGCAGTGAAACGTGGGTATTACTGAAGAAGAATAAAAGAAAGATAAATAGAACAGTGGTCAAGGCGAAAGAGGTATGCAGAGATCGTAGCATTTGGCGCTCCGTTCTTTCTGACTACCCCCCTAGGGTACAGCGTGAAATTAGAATAGAATAGAATAAAATTGTTAAACACTTTCAAGGGCTGTAGCGAAAAAACCTACTGATGATTTTTTTTCAGAAATAAATTTTTGAAAGTTTCATAGGCGCAACTCAATAGCAACATGTTAAAAAATGTACTCTAACCATTAAATAGTAAAAGAATATTTTTCTTATTACGAGAGTTGACTACATTTAAATCGTTTTTTTTACATATTTACATTGTTACATTTACAAGTGTTTGCATTTTGCACTAGTCTAGAATAAACAGACAAAGTTTATAGAGTACAAATATTTTAATATTGTAAGGAAATCCTAGCGCATGCCGTGAATTGGCCAATGCTCTTGGGTGGTGGTTAATATTAACTTTCACATGCTGTGGATATTTCACAAGTTTTTGTAGTGTGCACTTTAATAACTATAAATGCATAGAAAAAAAATATTAATAATTTTTTTCGTACAGCATTAAAGAAACTTAAAACTTAAAAAATTACTTATTTAAAAACATGTGTTGATATCAAAGTAAACATTTTATTCACCGAAAAAAAACTATATCAAATAACTCGTTCATTCCATGCGTTATGCAGGTATACTAAGTGTGACTGTAAATGCGATTGGTTGTAGGTTCCATCTCTGCTCAAGGAAATGACATATTTATTTAAATGTATATTTCCATTTCTTCGCTCTGGTGTACACGCAAAGCGTGGCGTTGAGTTCCGCTACTCAGCACGCAATTCCTCCAAAATTCGGCGAATAATTGTGAACGGAGAGTCACAACACTTGGTTACCGCTGCCCTGCTGTATACGGGATACAGCGTGAAGCTGATGTTATTCTTACGCACAGCGGCGCGATGAACTGTACCTAATTCGTATTTATTACTATATATCAGTAGCTATAGAAATATATTATAGTAGAACAATCAAGTTATTAAGAAGGATGACAAATATTTCGGAGAGATCATTAAAAATCTTTTGAAGTGGGCCATTTTCCAAGTTCGAAATACGTGACTTTACTGCATTTCGGTGTAATTCATTCGAAGTACATATTATTCCATTGTACTATACGAATGAAATTTTCATATATTTTTTTCTTATAATAATTCTTCTTAAAATAGAAGGCACAAAGCGACGGCCTGTGCTAGAATAGCTTTACAATATCAAAATATTTGTACTCAATAAACATTGTCTGATTATAGTAAACTGCTAAAAAATACAAACATTTATGTAAATATGTAAAAAACAAATTAAATGCAGTCCACTTTCGTAATAAATTTTTTTAACATGTTGCCATTGAGCTGCGCCCATGAAACTTCCAGAAACTATTCTGTCTACTAACAAACACTAAAAGTTAGTTTAAAATTACTTTTGGAAAAATATTACCAGTATTTTTTTCGCCCTTGAAATTATTTGATAAAATTTAGTTTAGTTAATAACGGTTTTTGTTTTCATGTTATTTTCAAGATTTATAAGCAAGTTTTGAAATATGACATTACACAAAAAGCGTACTATTGAGCTATGTTAAGAAAAAAAATACTAGCGCAGGCTTAACAGTCGAACTGGATTTGCCAATTTTCTTCAAGAATCAGATTTTTCCAAAAAATCACAAATTCTCAAATATCTCTCTGAACCACGGAAAATGGGCGAACATTTATGGAGTGAAATGGATAGGCACTGAGGTCCACTATCCATAGACAACCGTTGATCCGTCGATCATTATCTGCCATATCTACATATACATACACGTACAGAGTGTAACGCGATCGACGGATCGACATACTGAGTAACTGATGAATAACACAGTACAAAACTACTGGGCGTAGTAAGTTGAAATATGACATGTAAATTTCTTGGGGAGAAGAGGACTATGAGAGAGATTTCTGAAATTGCTATAAAACAAAATTTCACTTTTAATAGCCCACATCAACGAATATATTTTTAAATTAAAAATAATTTAACATAAACTGATTGATAAATTTAATAACGTAAGCATCAGATATATTGATAAATTGTTAAATTTGAGACGTGATATTTATGAGTCCGAATATTTATTGTATGTGCAACCGATGCATTATTTTAATACCCGAACAAAACCGCCGATGTTATGTTTAATTAGCCAGAAATTAGAACTTCAAAATTCGATTTAATATGAATAATGATTTTGTAAATATATCGCAATATTTGATTTCTACAAATCCTTACCTGATAGGATTGATTCATCATAAATTTGGGGTGTCACTAGTTTCTTTTTTATTTTATATTTTTATTAAAGTTAAGATAATCCATGGATACTTGAAATAAATACTATACGTTACGTACGTACTGTAAGTTGTAAGTAATGTCTTTTTTTAGCTTTAAGCTGTATCCCGCACATAGCTGGGTAGGAGGAGAGAATAGTATCCTATTGTTAAGACACCCCTTTCCCTACTTTCCGCTGAATTATGGAGGCACTGCTTGTTGAGTGGTAGAGCTTACCGGCGCGCTTTCTTTCGTTATCAGAGCGAGAAAAATGAAAATATTAAATAATATTAAATAATTTAAATATTTCATTTCCTCGAGTGAGACTCGAACCCATGATCACACTTGTAACCTTGCGCAATAAGGCTCTAGTAAGCAATGTCTTATGAAATGGATTATGCACCAAGTGCACTGTCCATTTGTCCTCAGTGTATGAAATACTAATAATAAGAAAGAAGAAATTATCATTAATATTTTTATAAATTTTTAGACCAATTACATTACCAAAACGCGTTCTAGGTACATATATTTATACGCGGGATTGAATAAACGAGGCCTTAAGAGACCTCGTATGAGATGTTAGTATCGTCACCATAGCAATACCTTTTCGGATTTCCTTTCACCCCGGAAGTATAACAGAGTCGAAAGCAAACAATTGAATTTGACAGCCGTTGTATAACATAAGATGTGCAGACAGCAGTTTTCAGCACTTATAATAAATGATATGCTCAAAACCAGATACAATTTATCAAAAGTAATAAAAAATATCTTTTTGTAGGTTCAAGTTAATATTTATTATTATAAGTATAGAGAAAAAAAATCTATTACATATATAACTACAATAAATGTATTTTAATTAGTTGCAAAAATATTATAACATATAATACGAGTAAATGTTAATTATGAACGTACAACCACAATTTACAAAAGACGTTAAAACTTTACGCAACTGCGTTAGGCTAAATGAACACGTCAGTAAAATTTTCATCATCAATCAAATAAATTATATTATATACATAGGTATATACATTCTTTATATATTTTAATACATCCTAATTAAAAATTTAAAATAAGAAAGATAACACAATTTACTTTTAAGTAACGAAAAGGGAGGTATAAACCAAAATTATGAAAGAACTTTCATCGTTAAGGGACTAAAGGGAGCTAAAATGGAGTATCGCACTGGAATTGTACCCGCCTGGGCGCGTCCTAATGAATCGTAATGGCGTCGAGTGCTCTCCCCTAAAATCAAGCTACGCTGCTGCCTCTCTAAAACGTGTTAGTCTATCCACCGTGACGTGTTTGAAAGTGCATAATTTACACATATTCAGTGTTAGAAAGTGTATGATGTTTTAAGATATTCCATCACCATCCTTTTAGTATACAACACTACAAATAAAAAGATGATGCTGTATTTAAGCAAATTATTCTTCAAAGTAGACTGTCCTTATTAAAATGGTATGACAGGATAAGCAAATTTATCTTATCTTTAACATAATTATTACTTATTTGGAAAACTTATAAAAAATTAAACGTAGCGGGATTAATTAAATCAAAGTTATAAAAATTTCGATGTATTCAGAGCGCTTGGACGACTTGCAAGAAGCGTAGGGTCAAATCCCGCGTAAGTGTGGAATAACTAAATATTTCTTCTTATCAGAGGCCGGTCGTGGCGCAGCGGCACGAGGTGTGATTGCAAAACCGACTGGTTGTGGGTTCGATCCCCACTCGAGGAGATGAAATATTTACTTAAATTTATATTTCCATTTCTTCGCTCTGGTGTCGAGGTTAAGCGCGGCGTTGAGTTCTGCCCCTCAACACGCAATGCCTCCAGAATTCGGCAGAAAGTGGGGAACGGAGTGTCTTAACACTAGGTTCCCTCTGCCTACCCTGCTGTGTGCGGGATACAGCGTGAAGCTAATTTAATTTTTTTTTTTAATCAGATCATCTGTTCCTAAATCTTAGAGTAAAAAAGTCAAGGGAGTTACGACCTTTAAATTAAATGTTTATTATCTTAGCATCTAACGAAGATATCTAAATAAGTTTTAACTGAAGGATTTCAACTATCTATACAATAACTTAAAAAATGGTTACTTCAAAACTATGCATACCTAAATGCACAATATTAAACAAAAATTAAAAAATAAAATAAGATTTTTATTACTTAAGATAAAGAATATTAAAAAATATTAATAATTTACTTTTTAAAAATTCGTTATTTTTTAAATCAGTGCCAACTTGGGTAGTAGTTATTTTATTTTTTCTTAGCTGTTTTTACATTATTATTTTGTATGAAATGAAGTAGGTACTATAAATTTGTAAAAGTTTTGTTCTTTACAATAAATACGGATTTCTTTTTCTGTACTGCAAGTTTTTACTTCTTGCCAAATTTCATAATTGTAGATCATCAAGATATACCCTCTAGGGTTTTTTTGTGCTCTGAGATGATGATTATATGATATTTAATATTAATTTCAGCTAGAGAAGGTACACCGCGATCTTGACATAAATGATATTAACAAATGAATAGACGAACAACAAAGTGAGAACTATAAGAGTTCCTTTTTATCTTTTAAGATACGAAACCCTAAAAAAGATGATAATACCTGACTACGAAACGTCAAAAAGATATATAACTACAACTATGTATCTCATATTCCCTATTTCATATTCCTTTTGTTAAGGAATATAAGCTATGTTATCAAAGCGAATCGTAAATCATTTATATGTTTATGACATAAATATTTGTATAGAAATGTTGTGTTTAATAGGCTTAATTATATTAACTTTAATAGAATAATTTGAATGCTTTTTAGCGTAAGCCTGCCTTTTTTGTTTAATTATGTTGGTTGTCTGGCTGGCCACTGTGCTTTGTCCACTTTGCTACATATGTAGATAATATTAGTTTATAATCAGATTGATGTATTTTCATATCAGGATAAAGTATCCAGTTAATTTTACCATCAAAATCTCAAAGCTATGGTTAAAAGCTTATATAATGTATTTTCATATAATTTTAACATGACATATATGTATGACTAATGGCTGCGTTTTAATTAATGGATGATCCATATTGTTGATGAATAGATGATACTATATTTAAATTGTGTATATATGTAAACATATGTTTAATATAAATAAATTAAATTAAGCACAACATAAAATTATTACATTATTATATGTATATTGTTCATATAATCAGATTAAGAATTCTGTTGTAAAGCATTTCTGGAGATATTTGATATTTGCTTGGATGTTAAAATCTCTTTTAAAGAAATGTTTATATAAATAATACAGGGTAGATTGAGAACGGTAGTGGGTTCACTACTGACCAATGTTACTTAACAGTCGTATATTATTTTTGTTACTACAAATTACATTTCATAATTTACCTACCGATGTGTTATTATAAGTCATTATACAGTATTATAACCAAAGTAAGAATGTTAATTTGAAATAATAACTTAAGCTTTAGAATTCTAAAGGACTTATCCAAGATTCAAAGGCAGGCAAAGTTGCGTTCATCAGTGCCGTCGGCAGTGAGGTGGGGAACGAGTCAAAGTAAATAATGGCACCTAATTATGTTCCATTGTAATGAAAACAAAATGCCCATTCTATTTTTTTTTTAATTTTACTTGAGAGATAAAAAGTTTTATTGCGCGATTTTTATTATCTACTGTTGTTATCTGTGCACGTTGTAAATAACGAGGTTGTTGATCTAGTTTGTTCGTCATCTAAATTGTCAATTGATATTTATTAATACTTCAATAATATAATTAATACTTCAGATATAAATAAAAATAATATATTTTAATAGTAATATTTTTATTTGAATTGTTACTACACAGTCTTTGCTACAGAATAACGACTCCAGTGAAATTTTTATTAGTTTCAATTTATCCATACCCATATAGATATTCCATTCATTTGTCGGTGACATCGAGGACGACGCATTACTTAATATTTAATTTGGCTCCCATTTCATATGTATGTTTTTGAGCAGTTATCATTACTTTTTTAAAAAAATGATTATTATTCTTTATTATTACTATTCTCTATAATCATTAATACTTTGTATTAATTATTAATAGTAATAATTCATACAAAGGCCACGGCACAGGCAACGGCAACGCAGTCGCGTTACCGTTAACCGGTTCGATTCACAAGGAAGAGAAATAGTATAATTAAAATCGCTTTATTCCTACGTTCTTCGATCTAACTTTTATAATTAACTTTTTATTACTTTCTTGATAGTAATTATTATTAATTATCAATTTTCGGAGTTTTTAAGTAGCTACTTTACTTTTTAAGTCACTAGCTTGTATACAAGGTGGAAGCGTCAGCGCTCCTTTTACAGGAACAGCATATGAGATAAAATATTTTAAACCCATGACTAAAAAATTAATCAAGATACTCCGTCAGCTTAGACGTAGTATTTTTTTCTCAATTCACGATGTTTATTCATACCTGTATTACGTGTGATGCAGTTACGCATAGATACCAATAACGTAAGCACATACTACTACAAAAATACTATTTTACAACGATAATTTTATTATTTATTTGTTTGAAAAAAACAGTTTTTCATTTTGGGGGTAAAAATAAAACTAAATGTATTAGACTTTAATAGAGTAGTTAAAACTATACTTTCATTTAAAGTTGTGCTGACATAAACACTCTGTATATGCATAGTAGTCTGTCTACCTTGGTACCAAATATCAAGTTTCTAGATTACCTAGAAGTGGGTTAAGTTTTTAATGAGTTACTGAGTCAGTCACAAAAATGTCGATTTTTGAACGTTAAACAATAACCGTTGTTGTTAAATTGTTGAAATTTTATATTAATATATACAGAGGATTTATAAATAGGATATTTTAACAACCATGCTAAAATTTATGCATTAAGTTTAATAAGTTAAATTTACTGTAAAAAAAATTTTAACAGTAAATTTAATAAGAGATAAAATGAACTTTTGTCGATAAAATTAATTATTTTTCTTTTTAAATTAGCTAATCATGTTTAACGTGCTAACAAAATTGCAAGCAAAACAAGGAATATATATATACATTATTTTAGCTTCATGATGTATCACGCACACAGCTCACTCTAGGCAAAGGATGGACTGATGCAAAGGATGGATGCATTGCGTTTTGAGTGGTGGAACTCACTGGCGAGTTTTGCCACGATACCAGGGCAAAGAAGAAAAAATATTAAATATTTCATTTCTTCGAATGGGAATCAAATCCTCAACCAACCTCACATTTACAGTCACACTCTTGTGCCCCTGTACCACGACTTGTGTCATTTATGTATTATAAAAATAAATAAACATCCTGATGCTAAAATTATATACTGGCTGATCCTTTACTATCAATATATGAATCACTAGAATGCTCTTTAAAGTAGTTAATAAAAATTAAAGATAACCTCATTAAAAAAAAATAAAGTAAAGAATAAAAGATTGCTCTTTGCCTGTGAAACTTATCTACTACCCTTATTAAATCCTGTAAAAGGATAAAGATGCCTCATGCTTCAACTGGAAGCTATTATTCCTTATTATCACGTAGAGATCTTATTATATCAGCTCAAAGCAGCAAGTTTACGAGCAATAAAATGACATTCTTCACAAAATGAAATAGAGTTAAGCAAAATGAGAATCAACTTTCGTAATACCAGACAAATAAGAAAGAAAAGTTAATATTTTTTTATAAAATGGTGCTTTTTATTAAAATCATACTTATCAATAACTTTAATAAATGATCAACGAAAAACATGTTTGTATCATTTAACATAAACAATTTTCAAAATATGTTGTAGTATACTTATTTAGAAATCGTATAATAATTTGAACGTAACGGGATTCGTACCCACACCTCCTGGAAACCGAAAAAATATATTATCCCTTTACAACCGACGTCATACGATAGTGAGACTTGATTTTCAAAAATTCTGGTGCGTACACAAATCGACTTTTCGAGACTTATCCTTTTCTTGGAAAAAATACGCGCGAATCTCTTGCGAACATGTTTGAACCTGTCAATCCCCCGTTACCACTGTGAAGGTTCGCTGGGTTTTTTGGCGCTCAAACTCGCCCGGGTAAGTATTGGTTTATTCATTAAATAAGAGCAATTTCTATTTTTTTTTGTATGATTTACTAACTTTAAGTATTCTTTTATACTCATATGAATTTAATTTGAACCGAACATACTTACTTATATGTATATTGTGACTCAAATTCAATGACGCACGATCGTATAGGTTAGGTGATACGTACTAAATCGATATTCATACATTTTTGTACTTAAGCATAATTTTTCTGTACGTATAATCGTTTAATTAGTTTTTTTATTTTAAGGAAAGCCTCTCAATGATGACCAAATTTCACAAATATTAGCAGATGGGTATAACTCGAAAATCGAGGAATTTTTTGATAATGATGAAGATATTGTTGCGAAGATCTTAGATCACCTAGAATAGAGTGGCTCTGATTCTGGCGATAAATCCTCTAAAGTGGATGACGCTCTACCACCTATCCCAACAACATCCAGAAGGAGGGGATCCACTAGAGGCATATGCAGGGAGGAGAGGGCATGCTAGAGGATGAGGACAGGATAGTGGAATAGGACAGACTAGTGGAAGAGTACAGGCTAGGGAAAAAATAGGAACACATGAGAGAGTGTGGGTTAAAACTGGCTGTATAGACAAAACTTATGATTACTACCTGCCTAGGACCTGTCGCATGCAGTGTGGCAGTCGGTCTGAACTAAAATGCGAGAAATGCGATCTATACCTCTGTCTATCTCGTGACAAGAATTGTTTCAAATTTTTTTACTGACTGACTGATGATAATAAAGGCTGTTTAATTAATTTAATTTTCATTTAATATTAAACCATATCCAAACTAGACAAAACTCATTGTTCGAGCTATTTCCAAAGCCGTTCGAGGGTGAGTTTTCAGGAAACCAGGATTCAGGATTCAGGATTTTTTATTTATTTTTAACATGATACTTAAGCAGCCATGAAAAGGTCATGTAAATTTTAATGAAGTCTGACTAAATTATTTTTTGCGGTTGTAAATGGTTATAGTATTTTCAATTTTTCAAGCTTTGAGACTCTTCACTTTATTATGAACTAGCAATTTAGCGATAATCTTTGATTTTCAGTATTATTACAAATTTTAAATATAACTATTTAACTGGATTAATCACGTATATTTGGTATTATACATTTTCGTAAACCCGACCCGTGGTCCCAGGTAGACAGACTGAGGTAGCATTCATCTATCAGTAGACATAATTACAATATCAAACTACCGCCAACAATTTCTAATTTGCCTCGCGTACTGCCCTGGATTTCTGCAGGATGAGCTGACTGTATCTTGCCTTTTCTTATTGTGGGTATGAGACTTCATAGATTTTATGAGTGGAGTGAATAATAGATACTATATACTATTTAAATATATGTATAATATAAAGAACTTAAATTAAGCGTAACATAAAATTATTACATTATTATATGTAATACACATATAATCAGATTAAGAATTCTATTTTAATGCATTTCTGGAGATATTTGATATTTGCTTGAAACTAAGTTACTTTTCACTAGTCTCAAGAAGTGGCCTACTTTCTTGTTAGACTTGAATATAATTTTTATGGAAGCTTTTGTTAAGATGTTGCCAATCCTGTCTGTAAACCCCTTCACATATGATAGAAGTGCCGAGTGTCTTTTAACTGTGAATTTCTTGTTAGTCTTCTGACAACGCTGGCAGGGAACTGGCAGCTTGTTCTGATGAAGGGCATTCTTTATCTTTAAGGATGCTTCTCAAACGAGTAGGTAGTGGTCGTCCTATGTAAAACTTTTGGCATATGGACAAAAACATACATAAAACAATTTCGGAGCGTATTGGGAACCTCCCCCTTTTTTTAAATCGGTTGAAAATGAGAACATCCTCTTTTAGGAAGTTTATTGAAAATGCAACGATGAGGAATATCACTTCTGACGAAAGGTAAACCGTGGTTCGCCAATCTTAACAATGTTTTTTTTGTAACTATCACAGTATAATTATATTTTTTACCAAAAAAAAAACAATTTGTTCATATTTAACCAGATCCCATAGTCAGAACCTAACCAAACTATCTTTTAAGTGTATCCTTTCCATTAAAAAAAAGAATCATCGGAATCGGTTGATGTGATATTGATTTATTCGTCCATTTGTCGTGCATATACCTAATGCAAATTTAAGACTTATGTGATTTTCTCCCAGATACCATTGTCAGAAAGGGACGAAATTAAAATGAGACCACACAGGAAGCACTATAAAATAAAATAAAAAATATCAAAATAGGTTTACCCAGTCAAAAGTACTGAGGTAAAATTGTGTGAGTCGAATTGATTACCTCCTGTTCTTACAGAAGTCGGTTAAAAACTGCACAAATGCACAGAGAAACAGACAAAGAAAATAAAAATCCTTAACTTAAATTCTATAAATGCCAATAATTGCTCATGTGTCTTCCATCTACAGACAATGATCAGTTACAATTTTATTGGCAATTTTAATAGCAATTTTGTCGAAAAAAATATTATTATTTTTTCTTCTTTAAGAAAACATTTTAATAAAACAAATACTAAATATTAATGGAAATTTTCTTAAATACAATAGTAAAAACTGGAGTTTGAGTTCTATTATATTGATAAAAGCCCCTAATGATAAATTTTATCATATATATTACAAATACAGGCAGAGATATTATTATATACATAAATAGATATAGATGAAACAAAACTCATTACGTATGATATTTGAGCGTTTCTCTTATTATTTTAAAATATATTATAATACTAAGAATTAGATATTAGTAGCTTAAATAAACTGAAATGTTTCAATTTAGTAAAAATTGAGCTAAGGCAATTACAAACAATAAAGTCAATTACTCCCATTCACCTACAGAACGGCTACTATTATCGCACTTTATTTTTCAACTCACGTATAGAGTTTAGTATTTTCTATCACATTTCTTGAAATTCAATTACACGGTAGCCTTTAAGCGACTTATTTAAAGGTTAGAATAAAGTATTTTATATTTTCAAGCATCCAAGGATAATTATCTCGTTGAACTTATACCAATATAACTGATTACTAATTTAAATTATTAGTATCAGAGCACAAATATTATAACTAGTGTACATGTGCACACGTGTCAGTGTGCACTAGAATAATATGACAAGTTGTGCATATATATTTCTTCAGACTTTTACTTTAAATTGCAAAGTAACAATGTGTTTGAACATTTACAAAATTTTGTTTATTTTTATATAATAACACTATTAAGAATATTAACTCTTCAATTTCTTCTTCTTCATCACTTCAATACTATGTACTACTTCTGTATAAACAAGTAGTAGTAAGTCACGAGGCTTTGCATTGTAGAGTCACAAAAACCTTTTAAGAATTAAGTGGGAAAATTATGAAATGAATGGAGATTATAATGTCATAATTTTCTAATAAATCTATAATGGAGATTATAATCTCATAATTTCCACTCTCGTCTGGTGTATAGTTTGAGTTATTAATAAATCGTGCCGTTTTATCACCTAGAATTTCTAATTCCTAGTTCTGGGTGATGATACACATTTATTTTTCTTATGACACAACGCTTTGTGTCCACGATTTTTTATTTCCATTCTTGTACAGTAACAGTGCTAACTGTATTTATCACTTTAATAGTATTAAGAATTAAATATGTGACACTATCAGTACAAGCCGGTTTAGGCTAAGCAAGGAAAGCGCCGCGTATGGTGGTTTACACAAATGCAAAGTTCGGCTTAAACCTCGTGGACTGCATAAAAAAACTATTTTATTTCTTATTTAATACTACGTATATTTCAAATAAATTAAAATTATTTTTAAAATGTCGCTGAGAACTCCTTTAATTATAATTCAACTTTAATACGTGTATAAAAAAGGTGAAAAATTTATCAAAAAGGTTATCACTGAACAATTTGTATTAATAGAAATATATTCTTTTATACTCGTTTTATTATATTCATATATTATTACATATAAAAAATATGTTAATTATATTTATCACAAGATGATTACATTTTTGTATTTCTTCATAAAGGTAAGGGTAAAATTTGATCTAACATTTTTAATCAAGACATTTAGTTTTAGTTGGCTTTAATCTAACAACGCTATCTTCTGAGGCATAGATAATACTTCCATCAGCTTCTACTGCCAGCCCGTAAACGTTATCTAGTGTAGCAATGTCATCTATTTTCTTACTTTCGCTATCAATTGAGTATAAGCCGTTTGGTGTTGAAAAATATAAATTGCCATTTACATCACTAGTAATACCATTTAAATTATAATCACCCAAAAACAAAATGTAGTCTTTGACCTTTTTGTAAACGAAAAGTCCTGTCGAATTGGAAAAGTAGATATTATCGTCATTATCGAGTGCGACTAACATTCCGTGTGTATCCGCCAGTTCAGCAACTCTTTGTTGTTTATTCTCTTTATAGACATAGACATGTTCCTCTGGGTACGTCGTATAATAAAGATCACCTTTAAAGAACATTTGCCAAATATTATGGGAAGTTTCATCGATATGCACAGCCTTTTTGCTATCATAATCAAACTTGTAAATTCCATCGCTACCCCCTAAATATACTCTATTACCATCACTATCAACAGTATTGGCAAATCCACCATTAATGCCTTCTATTATACCATAATCATTAGATTTGAGATTAAGATACGCTGATGCGAATGTAGTAGTAGTCGCGTGGGTTGAGTAACTAAAAAATAAAGTATTCGTGTTGTAATCAATCGCCAACTGGTATGGACTGCCAACATTTTCTTTCAATATTTCCTTCTGATGGTTAATGTTATGAACGACAACTCCATCACATGTTTCATTGACAGCCCGCGCTTCAATTGAAGCGAAAAACGCCAGCAATATGGGTATCCACATCTGCAATTAAGTAAATATCGTATAACTAAATTTAGTAAAAACAATCATTGGTAATAATATATTCATATACAATTATTTTGTTCTACTTTAAATGATCTCCTTAAACTTAATTGGAATATGTCATCTGAAATTTTCAATTTCTATTTTGAGAGTGCATTATGAAACTATAATCGGCAAAGATAGTATATACAAATCAATGTAGTATGCATAGTATGCATACACATAAACGTATATTATTAAAATAGAGAGTAGAATTTATTACCTTTCTACGTGTTAGAATTTTTGAAACTCAAATTAGAATATGAAAATCCAATGCTATTTGCCTACCTTTTTAAAAAAAATTATAAAAATAATTATAATCTAAAATACAATCTATTAAATGTAATATCAAAATGTAGCGGTTTATTTTATTTGTTTAATAAAATATATTATTATAATTGAATAGATTTACTTACATTTACTCCAGACTACCGGTCAATATCAAGAACTTTACTTAGCTGGCTAATAACGGTAAAATACATACTATACATGTGTGTTATTTGTTCATAGGTTACAGAGGTTATGTGTTATCGTTCTGGCACCAATAAAATTATCATTTATAGTTTACTTATTATGAATTTCTTATTAAAGCATTAATTTATTTATTTACGCTTAACTCTTTATTTATATAAGTTTATACAGAGTGTTTTTGTCATCACCACTTTAAAATGAAACCACAGTTTTAACTTCTCTATAAAAACCTAAAACAAAAGAGATTTTTCCAAATATGAAAAAGTGATTATTTCAAATAAAATAATTAATAAAATTATCGTTGTAAAATAAAACGCCATTTGTCAATAATGACGCACACACACAAACCTATGAAAGCAATAACGCAGCACACGCTTCATTCACGAAATCGAGTCGTAGGTAATGGCGGCGACGTAGAATTGCATAAAATAGAACGAGAGATATTCCTTTCTCGTTCTAGTATATTTTTTGAGCATGAAAAGTTGCACATCGGCAACGCTTATTTTTGTAGTAGTAGGTATTTACGGTATTGGTGTCTATTCGTAACTGCGTCGCACGTAATACAGTATGTATAATAGTGAAATGAAAAAAAAAATCCTACGTCTAAACTGTTGAGGTGTCTTGATTATTTTTTTTAAATATGGGTTTGAAATATTTTACCCTATATGCTGCTCGCGTAAAAGGAGCACTCAGTATATATACATTAGTTTTTTTATTAAATCAAAATGGACAAGAAGTGACGTGACTTCGATGTGAATAATCATTTAAAAACATATGTTCATTATGGTACAATACTAGTCATTGATGTATATAGACATATAGATAAATAATGAAGTGCCCAAAACGAATAGTATAGAAATGTCTTTGGCCGATAATATTATAGTAATTTATAGGGTCATATTTCTCGTGGCGCTCTTCAATGGGGCCTTTGTGATCATACGAGGTATTCTTTCCAGTTACAGTTTATAAAAATCAGTAAAACTACGTAAGAAAGTTACTACTGGTTGGTATTAATATGAAATTTAATATTTTTGGTACATATACATGTAAGACAAGCGAAAAGCATTATACATTGGTCTTCATCAAAAAGTATTAGCAATATGTAAGAAAATTATTATTTGTTATGATATGTGTGCAGCATTTAAACGTTTTTATTTAGCTTGTTTCGTCGTGGTCAAATCTAGTAATTGAGAGTTTTAATATTATAGGGATATCCCCTATATTAATACTATTGGCTTGAAATTTGGTAGATACCATTAATTTAAGTGACAATACAATACACGTGCGGGTACAAAATATCAGCGTTTTTAATCTTTTAAAACACATTGTATCAAAAGAAAAGTCTTGACTAGTAGAATTCAGTACAGTGTAAATAAATGTTTTTTTTAAAATCTATTACATTAATCATATTATTATTTACTTATTTCTTTTATCAGCTTCATGCTGCCGAATAAAGCAGGGTAGGCAGAGGGAGCCTAGTATTAAGACACTCTGTTCCCTACTCTCTACCGAATTTTTCGAGGTATAGCATGTTTAGTGGCGGAATTCAACGCCGAGCTTTTGCCTTGGTACCAGAGTGAAGAAATGAAAGTAAATAAATATTAAGAAATAATCATTTATTTACTTGAGTGGGCGTTGAATCCACAATCGTCGCGTCACAGAGCCCCTTGTGCCCCTGCACCTGCTACTTACTTTTTCGTCACAATAAAACCGTTTAAATAAAAAAATACCTAATTTATTTACATGTATGGGATTGCACACACAAATTTTATGTACACATAGCTTATATATTATTATTTATTTGTTATTTTAACAAAAAAGTAAAATTTTATAAAATACATAGTATCTAAAATTAAATTTAGAGTTATATAATTAAGAAAATTATTTGAAGAGTTTAAAGAATTTTATCTCACTGTTGCTTTGCTCTTTGTAATCGGATAATACTATCTTCAGATGCATATACAATGTTTCCATTGCCGTCAATAGCGACTCCATAAATATCATCTAGTGTAATAAGCTTTTCAATTATTTTTAATTTACCATCTATATAGTATATTTCATTTGGTGTAGAAAAATATAGATTTCCATTTATATCACGTGTAATGCTGTTTAAAACATAATCTCCTAGGAAATTAATGTTACGATCATTATTTTTATAAAATAAACCGGACGAATTCGAAAAATATATGTTATCATCATTGTCTATAGCGACTAACATTGCTTTCGTTTCTTTCAGTGGTGGAAGTCTTTGTGACTGTCCATCTTCATACACATAAACATATTCTTCTGGATAAGTTGTGTAATAAAGACGTTTCTTATGGAACATTTGCCAAATAGCTTGAGTGCTTCCATCAATGTGTTTAGCTGTATTAGTTTTATAATCAAACTTATAAATACCGTCAGTGCCACCTATATAGACTGTGCCAGTTTTCGCGTCAACAGCTTGTGCAAATCCACCAACCACTCCTTCGATTATTTGAAATTGTTTAGATATAAGATTAACATGCGCCGAATTAAATTTTGTATAAGAATCGTTGCTAGAAAAGCTAAAAAATAATGTATTAGTGCTGTAATCCATAGCTAACTGATAGGGACTTCCCAGACCGTCTTTGATTATTTCTTTGTGATGACAAACATTACGAACAATGTGCTGACATTTTTCGCCTGCGTTTGCTTTGCTACCAGAAGCAAACATACATAATATAATTAGTATCCACATCTGGAAGAAATATAATATATATTAAAAAAAATAAATTAACAGATACATCTCAAAACAACTATATAGATATTGTGAAAAGGAAACTTAAATATAAATTATATTAACACGAAATATTATGTAAGCGTTGTGTAGATTTTTGTTTTTATATTTAAAATTAAAAAAAATTAAATTAAATTAAATTAGCTTCACGCTGTATCCCGCACACGGCAGGGTAGGCAGAGGGAACCTAGTGTTAAGACACTCCGTTCCCCACTTTCTGCCGAATTCTGGAGGCATTGCGTGTTGAGTGGCAGAACTCAACTCCGCGCTTAACCTCGACACCAGAGCGAAGAAATGGAAATATAAATTTAAGTAAATATTTCATCTCCTCGAGTGGGGATCGAACCCACAACCAGTCGGTTTTGCAGTCACACCTCGTGCCGCTGCGCCACGACCGGCCTCAAATTATATTATTTAAAATTATTCGGTGCTAAATAATAAATAGTTTTTTTTTTCTTATAAAAACTATACCTTTTTCTATGTGTAAAACTCAAAACATGGATTTATAACACTAACTTTCACTTTCATAGTATTTACGTTAAAATATTAACATTGAAATAAACTACTCTAATACTCAGAAATAAAGGATAATTCAGTGCAAAATTGTAAATCAATTGAGAATTATAAAGGAAAACAACAAAAAATATTCCTCTGACTCATATAAAATGAATAAATAAATATGGCGTATTAATATATTGAGGTCGTCGTGGCGCAGGGGTGCAAGCGTGCGACTGTTAACGCGACAGTTGTGGGTTCGTTTTCCACTAGTGGTATTGAAATATTAAATATTTTAATTTTTTTATTCTAGTAACAAGGCAAAGCGTGACGTTGAGTGCCGCCACTCAACATGCAATACCACAAAAATTCTGTGCAACGTGTGGAACGGAAGTGTCTTAATGGGGAAAAAAATTTCTTAACCCTAGTTCCCTCGGTTCCTACCCTGCGTTATGTAAAGTGAATAAAAAAATATGCATATAGTATTAGCTTCACGCTGTATCCCGCACACAGCAGGGTAGGCAGAGGGAACCAAGTGTTAAGACACTCCGTTCCCCACTTTCTGCCGAATTCTGGAGGCATTGCGTGTTGAATGGCAGAACTCAATGCCGCGCTTAACCTCGACACCAGAGCGAAGAAATGGTAATATAAATTTAAGTAAATATTTCATCTCCTCGAGTGGGGATCGAACCCACAACCAGTTGGTTTTGCAGTCACACCTCGTGCCGCTGCGCCACGACCGGCCTTATATAGCATATACATATATTAATATCTTCTTATTATTTTAACAAAAAGTAAAATGGTATAAAATATATATTATCTTAAATTAAATTTATAAGTATCCAATTAACAAAGTTATTGAAAAATTGGGACTTACTTTATTGATAAAAATAGTTAAAGTTGCAGTCAGTAGACAAGATGTGTGCTGTATATTTCTAATACATAACACGTAAAATCAATAGTGTTAAGTTATTTATACCTACGTTTTGACCGCATATTCAGACAGCTGGAACGGGTATTTACCTTTTCATATATGAAATTCTGTTGTTGTCCATTAACTAACAATATTTTATAATTCTCCTATTTTTTCCTCTTATCTGCCACTCAACACACTATGCCTCCAGAATTCGGCAGAAAGTGGGGAACGGAGTGTCTTAACACTAGGTTCCCTCTGCCTACTCTGCTATGTTCGGAATACAGCCTGAAGCTGATTTCTTTTTCCTCTTTTTTTTTGTAATATATTTTACAAGTATATTTAAACTGATTAAAAAGTGATAACTAAGTCACATTGGAATATATTCATTTAAACATGATATAATATAACCTCCTACGATAAGTGCAATATCCAACACAAAACGATTGTTTTTAATTGAACCCAGGAACTCAGGAACTACTTTCCTAAGATTATCCGGTTAAATCAAAAAAACTCTTCAGCTTTATAATATATAAAAACAGATACATATACTAATTCTTTTCCTACGTTTTGAATACCAAATTTCGACCTAACATTCAGTGGGTATGGAATATTGAGTAAAAATCACGTCGCTTCTCTGGCCATAAATTTGAAACCGGATTGATTCATCACCAACTGTTCAAAGAGAATCAATTCATTTTATTTTTTGTATTTAAAAACAAATGTTTTATTCTTTGACAATCAGCTTATTTCCTCCTAGATTTATTTATATATTTTGCCACAAGATAAATGATTTCTATTTTAAATTACTTTTAAATGCACAAAATTTTAGACCTTTTGTTATTTAGAATATAATATAGTTATATTAAGAAAAGCACACCCATTACTCAACACCCCCAGAACTTTTAAAATTGCAAATCTTACAGAAACATGAACATAAGGCCAGTCGTGACGCAGGGGTACAAAGTGTGCCTGTAAACGCTCCTGGTTGTGGGTTCGATCCCCAGTCGTTGAAATGAAATATTTATTTAAATTTATATTTCCAATTCTTCGCTTTGGTGCAACGCCTCCAAAATTCGGCGGAAAGTGGGGAACGGAGTGTCTTAACATTAGGTTCCCTCTACCCTTCTATGTGCGGGATACAGCGTGAAGCTTTTTTTTTATTTTACAGAAAATTAAATTCTAAATAAAGATTTATTCATGTGTGAATTCTGCAAGATAGGTACTGTCAACAATAATTATAATTAATACGTCGACACAATACAGATTACCTGATTGCAATAGATTAAATTTAAACAGCCGAATAGAAATTTCACGATGGCGCGACTAAAATTTATATTTGAATTAACTAGACAATCAAAATGTTGGTTTAGTATAGTTCTTTTTTTTGTTACTACTAACGAGAATGCGCGATTTTAATCCATTTTTCAAATAATCCTTTATTTGATTTGGATAGGTAAATTGTGTGTATTTTTTTACATATACATAGCGTAATCAAGCTATTTTTGTTACAATTAAGTAAAAAGAATATCTTTTTGAGAATTAAAACAAACTACAGTAAAGTTTATGCCTCAATGCCGCGCTTACCCTCGACACCAGAGCGAAGACATGGAAATATAAATTTAAGTCAATATTTCATCTCCTCGAGTGGGGATCGAACCCACAACCAGTCGGTTTTACAGTCACACTTCGTGCCGCTGCGCCATGACTGGCCTCAACCTACCTACCTTCACCATAAGTACAAAAAATGAAATACAAACGCATGAAAAAAGTATTATCAATCTTCTCTGGAAGTCTCTTGAAATGGATTGATTTTTCAAATAATGGAAACCAGAACAAAAGATTTTATTTAGAGTTCCGTATCTCAAAAGGTAAAAACATTTATAAAGCTAAAATTAATATCAAATATTCAAGTTTATGGTCCCCAGAAGCACAGAAAGAATCACCCTTCTGAGTCCAACGCAATCATATTCATGCATCGATTTTGTTGCATTTTGTATGAAATTTGCCGCCAAAATCAATAGGGACCTACACCATCCATAGTGGGACCTACAGATGTTAAATTTGGCACAAAGTCAGAAGTTACATACAAATAAAGCAAAGATCTCACAGATATTCCATAGAAAAAATAATTACAAACTTATATTTGTAGTTCATTTCATACAAAACAAATGCTTATGCCAAACTTAAGTTTTTTAACTTATATAAGTTGTACTTCCAGTTGACCTACAATCCTAAAATGGGTTCAGAAACCCCCACAGCGAGTCCGACTCGCGCTTAACCGATTTTTTTTTCTGCTTAAAACATTGAAACAAAAAATGCATTGGATCTGATGTCTAAACGCAATATGCAGTGTTGACTATTGCTCTATAGGTTTAGTACCGCTCCATAGTGGTACATTAGGTTGACATTACATTAAAGACCGTGGGCGGATCAAGTCCTGATAGCTGCGTCATCAACTCTATTCGCACCGCAACATTTTCGGTTTCGCCATTCCATTAACGCACTCAATTATACGGCCTACATTCCAATGAACATCGCTGTTTGGGAAACCGAATTGACTAAGAAGAAAAATAACCTATCAAGTATTAAATTTGGAGAATGCTTAATTTGTTTTCGTTGATTGTGTTAATAAATATAGAATAAATATATAACTAACTAAAAAATAGCCTTTTTACAAAACTTGAAGTAAAACGAGATCAATTTTTAGGCTTATACTAATAAAATGATTTCTGTTTACAAATGAATAATGCTCTAACGTACTTACGACAATATTACTTTTATCAGTTGTGTCTTTAAAAAAACTCCGCAAAAGAATATCCAATCGAAACCAAAAAAAGTCAGTAGTCAAGTAAAGCATTTGTCTTACACCAAACGAAAGATATTCAATAAGATCTAAAGTAAACGACTCGAGATTAGCAGACAATTCCGTGACGAATCGTTAAATAGCTTCGATTCTGCATCCCCGAAATGAAGTACTTGATTTATTACTGATCCCCCTCAACCTTTAGTAGAATAAAAAAAATCTTCAATACATTGCGTCTCTAAATAGATTTTCTTAAAAGATTGCTTGTATAAATTGCTGCGTAAACTCCTCTTATCTATTTTTTACAGAGTTTTCTTCCCTCTTTTGTTATTAGAAATGAATAAGTTGTTTGTAAAATTATGTTTGAAATTATTATCTTAATATTAATTTATCTCTTCTGTTATTTTTGCAATTATACTTTTATAAAAATTCTTAAAAGTAATTAAAAAATAACAGTCAAAATCATTTTAATAATACTATATGAAGAAATGTATTGATTATGACTGAAACTTAGTTTAAACCACACCAAGTTGAATGGTTGTGAGACTTTACATCAATATAAAATTTAAATTCTAAGCGAGGGGGAGTATTCTGAAGGTGTTACCAGCGCGTTCGGCCAAAAGCTTTTAGAGAGCTTAGACGGATGCATCTCATGTTAGAGTAGTTTTGTGGATATATACTGTATTCATAACGTTATATTGGAATATATGGAATATAATTTTATTGTCCATTTATATATTATAATAAAACTGTGAAGGGGATAAAATCTGTACATTGAATATAAAGAAAAGAGAAATACTTCTGGGGACAAGTAATACATAAAAATATATTTTTTGGAATTTTTGTCTATCTGTCTATTGTTACGCTACACTACTACTTTCTCTTGGCGTGTTTTTATAATTAACATGATTTATTATATAAAATTATGTTTTTACAACTTATATACTATTACTAGCACCCCGCTCTCGGCTTCACCCGCTTAAACTACAGAATTATAAATGTGATAGGTCAGAGAGGGAACCTAGTGTTAAGACACTCAGTTCCCCACTTTCTCCCGAATTCTGGAGGCATTGCGTGTTGTGTGGCAGAACTCAATGCCGCGCTTTGCCTAGGCACCAGAGCTAAGAAATGGAAATATAAATCCTGTCACACTTTGTGCCACTGCACCACGACTGGCCTAAGTTTGTTGAATAAAATCACTTTGTAGGATAAAATTGACTTTATATATTATTTCTTTATTTAAGAATATCATGAGTCAGGTTATTAGTAATACGAGTGTAAGGAGATAAAGAATGCAAGATATGATCGCTTCCGGAAGGTGATTAGATTGTAATTAAAAAATTTATGAGGGTAATGGGTAGTTTAAAATCAAAAGCTATATTTACTAACCTGAGAAGATATAGCGAACTGGATAGCGGGTATCGATTCAACGTGGACGACAACCTTTTTTTTTAGACTGAACCTCGCGAGCACTGAAAAGCGGTTCTGGAACCCCCCGGTTGTGAACCACCTAACTCTGCTATATGTGGGATGCAGGATGGCTGGAATCTAATGTCAAGACACTCTGTCCTAAATTTTTCACTTATTTTCGAGATATTGCTGGTTGACTCTCAGCCACTCCAAGGACTGAAATCTCAATTCAGCAAAGTTCCCCGAGTGTGAATCAAACCCACGAACGTCGTGTCTATAGTGAGACCTTGTGCCGCTGAGTTACAGAGGTCTCAAATATAACTATTATGTATAATTTTAGAGAATATATATATGTTGTAATAATTTAATAAACGAATTTGAAATTGCATATTTAAGAAAAAAAATTGTTCGTTGATAGTAGAAACTTAATGTATTCCAATGGCTTTAGCTCTTTAAAGTAAGATTTAGTTTTGAATGTGTTATTAAAAGTTAACGAGGTAATAAACTCAAGCTGCAAATTAGGTTGCAAATATCATCATGACTTACAATTTAGAACTGCTTGCCAGCTGCTTGAAAAAGTAATTTTAACTGAAATGAGATTTTTTCAACAATATATTTAAAAATTTTGTATTTTTTAAAGAAACAAGTTTCTTCTCTGATTCTGAATAGTGGAAATTAAAATTAACTTTCCTCACATTAACTTTGTAACCAGTAAAGTTCCAAGTACTAGATAATGGTAAAAGTAGTTAATATTCGATAAATTGAATGTTCGATATCTTAATGCTTAGTTTTCAAATTATTACTTATAGAGTCCAAAATTATAGTTTATATTATATAGCACAAGTGAAAATCTCGTAAAAAAATAAATATTTTGTATTGCTTATTTATAGATCAATGTGCTTTAACAATAAAACAAAATGTATTACTTATTTTATATTCAATCGACCATAACTTGCCTCATTAATTAAATAATATTACTATCACATATATAAAAATAGATCTAGCTGTGACATCGCCCTAAAATTTGCACTAAACTTTTCACAATGCTGAAGAAATACTGGGTATAAATGTCCTAAAACAGTATGATCCAAAGTAGGGAAAAGATGATGTAACGAGTGATGGCCGAATAACGTTACTTTAAAATAATTGTCGTTAACTTCAGGTCGATCCATGACGGTTTCTAATTCATGCATGCCCCAGTCAGGAGTAATGTCACTAAAAATACATGATTTATCAATTTTAATAGATTCGTTTTTAATATACAAGTAAGTTAGTGTTACTCTCATATATCTCAAACAATTATATACGGCAAGACTTCCACGAGTTTTTTTTTCTTTAAAGAATAACATTTTAAAAATAATTTTAACATCAAATTAATAGTTATTATAAAAATATTCTATGTAATCAAATGTATTAAAAACAAAAACAGTTATAGCATTTTTTGAAAGCCTTAAGTTAAAGCGCAAACCACACAATAAAAGTTTGCGGCAAATTAGGTGAATGTTTTCCGTAATAAAACGGGGACAGTTTATAAAGTTTCTACCTGAAGATTTATTTATCACATTTATTGTGAACTCATATAAATTGTCCGAGTTGTTACTTGTGAAATGTGTTTAAGGAAAGATGACAAATCTTAAGTTTATGTCTAAAACATGCCTTACATTAAATGAAACTACAGTTTTAACTACTTTATAAAAGCCTAATATAAATCAGAAAAAAATAAATTTCCAAAAATTAAAAAGTTATGTTTTCAAACAAAATAAGTAATAAAATTGTCATTTTAAAATTAAACGCCATTTGTAAGGACGACGCACGCACACATAAACCTATCAAAGGAACACCGCCGCACACGGCTCATTTCGAAATCGAGTCGTATGTATTGGCGAAAAAGTTTAAAGTTGTTTAATTTTTAGTAGTATTTTTGTAGTAGTAAGTGTTTATGTTATTGGGATCTATACGTATTCGCGTCACACGAAATACAGGTATGGATAAAAATCGTGAAATGAAAAAAAAATCCTACGTCCAAACTGTTGATGCATCGTGATTAATTTCTTTAGATATAGGTTTGAAATATTTTACCCTATATGCTGTTTCCGTAAATGGAGCGCTGCCTATTCCACCCTGTAGATCGGTGTAAATGGTTACCTTTTACAAAATTTTGAATAAACATGATAAGAAATGCCTACTGGTTGAAAAATAATTGCATAATTAGCATAAAATGAGCTTTCTCTTCGCGGGTTCCAAAATATCTTTGGCGCAAAGGAACTTATTTCTAAATCCATTAAAGTATTTAGGTAAAGGTGATGAGAAAGAGCATGGGACACTCTGAAATCTCTGAAATAAAAATATATGAATATAAGAACAGAAAAAGATTGAAATATAACATTCGAAAACATTTTTTACATTTCTAGTTTAAATCATGAAAATTTATCTAATATTGTACATATATAATTGTGTATATTAATAACTTGTGTAAATAAATGTATTCATAAAGAAATGTGGTAATTTATCATTAGGATCAAAGCATCGTTTTCCGCATACGTTAAAGTTCAAAACGTATAATGAAAATTTAATTTAAATAAAAAAATGCCCAACATTACAACGGTGAAGATGTCACAAGAGTTAACAGTATTCCGTCTATCAACATATCAGAATATTTAGATGTATCTTTTGGAATTATTTTTTCATTTCTTTTTTCACAGCTTTTTTAAGAGTGCGGTGAAATCCTTCTTCCTTAAAATTAAAAGTCGAATTTCTCGGATTTTTTGCATCCTGTTCCGTGCACCACACTACAAATGTTACAATCAGCATCAGTATACAAGTCAGTTCCACGCTGTACTCCGCACACAACAAGTTAGACCCGAGGGGGAACCTAGTGTTAAGACACTCCATCCCCCATTTTTTATATATCAATTAAAATATTACTTCCTCTTACCTCTTCCTAGATTTTATGATTATGCTTATATTATTCTATAAAATATTTTTCAAGTAAAATATTCGAAACCTTTGAAAAATTCTACATCCAAATAAAGAAGATATTATTATTATAAATTGTTATAAGTGCATCTTTATAAATCAAAACTCTTGAGAGAAACGAAATATAAATCTTATAACACAACAAGCAATTGAAGCATAAACAAATAAAAATAGAGGTGGTAACTCTAAACTAGTTTCCAGCCAACTAGAAGTACCGAGTTATTTTTCAAATTGAAATACTAAATCCATTGAGGTAACGTAAGTTAATAAAATACATTTGTTACATTTATTTTAAGGTAAGACTTTTGAATTTATATTTTTTAATTAAAAAATATGATTTATTTACTTTTACATAAATGTAAGAAGTATAATGGTTGTTAACATAATAAAAGTCGACCATAGTCATACAGAAGATGAAAAATATAATAAGCATGTGTAACGTTAAGAAAAAATTGAATTTGATATAAATTTGAGATTGTCCACCATTAATAGGATAGTATGTTATCCGAATATACATACTCGTAAAATTAATTTGCTTTCTAATGGCGTTATAAATTATACTATATTGCCCACATCTTTCCCATATACGGCTATGAGAGCACAATTATTTTGATTTTACCTTTTGAGTATGCAGATAAAATAGGCGATATAATATATTTTTCCATTTTTTTTCTACTTAGTAAAAGAATTAAAGTGTACTTAAAATAAAACTACTACTATACGGAGGATGCATCAACACATCCCATCCAAGCTCTTTCAATTTTTGCTGCTTGGCTATAGATGAGTGCGGTCTGGCTACCTATTCACCAGCTCCGGCCGGTTTTTCTCAATAGCTTTTTTTAACCTTCTTACAGAGTGATGACTAATGCCTGCTCGAATTTTGATGATGCAATGAGCACTGCATTGGATGTAGAACCAAGGCGAACTGCCAGCTCCTACTCATACGCAGAAGGAGTGATCTCTGTAAAGAGACTTTACAGCCTGCAACAAGAATCCGCTCACAATGTACCGGGATAGTATCTCTCATAATTCCACACTTAACTTCGTCGATCTCCTTTTCCAACTCCGCAAAAGCACAAAAATATTTTTGGCTAACGGCCAAAATTTTTTCTGTCATCATGCGGAAGGAAAAGATGTCCAAAGCCTCTTTGGGTCTCCCAAAACTGCCTTTTAGATCTCTCTTGCATTCTTCTCGCTAATATTTTAGCATAAACTTTACTACCCAAGCTAACGAAACTGATAGGTTTATGGCTTGGCTCAAACTTTGGCACAATCTTGAGGGCGCTTCCTCAAATCTGAAAGTTGATAATTTATTTTATTTAAAATTATTATCCAAATAAAAATTAGTTTTTATGTTTGTATAATATTAAATATCTCATAACTTCTACACGAGATGTATTTGTTGTAGTGCTTGTTTATGACATTTCGTGCTAGTTGAACATTAATCACTTAGTACCTGTCACGTTGGTTGGAGAACAAGGGAGGATGTACAGTGAAAAAGAAATATAATAATATGATAATTTTGTTGTCCGTCTGTCCGTCTGTCAAGATCATTTATCTCGAGATCGCGTGGAACGTTTAAGCTAAAATAATTATTTGATATACAGGTATAACGATTCCTTAGTGCGGTATTGTAGGTCCACGGAAAGTGCTCTTTAGATTTTGATTACGCCGCTAATTTCATACAATATGCAGCAAAATCTTGTATCTTTTCATTGCGTTGATTTAGTAAATTTTGTTTAGCTTCAAAGGACCATTTATCTTATATCTTCATATTTGGTATTAATTTCAGCTTGATACCTCCATGCAATCTTGACATAAATGTTCTTGACAGATGGACATACGTACTGTAACTGTATGTACCTTGGGTATAAGTTAGAAATAAATAAATAAATAAAATATGCATGGTAATACACATAAATACCATAGTTAACCCGGCGGGAGTGTGGTGAAGAAAAGTTACTTATAGTATGTGGCGGGGTGTGACATACCCGAAAATAAAACGGCATTTATAATAGATTTTTCAATTAAATTAAATGAAATAAGTGGTATATATTATATTAAGTATATATTTACGTGGAAGGAAAATGAAATAATATAGTAAATTGCATTTATTTTTATAAATTCACATAATGAGATATAAGGCACTAGTTTGTCGTAACAAAAATATGAACCTCTATTTAAAAAAATAAAAAAAAATAACAAGTCTTATACAAACAAAAAAACTCTGAAAACTTAAAAGAACATGAGATCTTAGGTAAAATAAGAGCATAACACATTATGAAATAGTTTAGGAACACTTTAGTATTTTCATACAAAATCAGTACAT
This sequence comes from Heliconius erato x Heliconius himera, assembly GCA_013421005.1. Taxonomy (NCBI): domain Eukaryota; kingdom Metazoa; phylum Arthropoda; class Insecta; order Lepidoptera; family Nymphalidae; genus Heliconius; species Heliconius erato x Heliconius himera. The sequence continues at coordinate 14,238 of JAATLQ010036944.1, read as the reverse complement.
TTTTTGCAAGAAAAAATTGCATGATGTAGGCATATGGTTTTTCCACACCCAGTACATGCGTATTTTGTTTTGCAATCTTGCTTGTGTGGGCAATGTACATATCGAGTATATCGTCCGGGTTCATTTTGGGCTACTGGTCGCAGCGGTACACTTATTCGAGAAGAAATTTTCTGACGAATATACACAGGAATATTTTTTTGATCTCCTTGTAACTGTAAATGCGTATAAACTAAACTCCATCCCAAATTGCGGAGGAATTCTGTACGTTTATTCTTTTTATTGGAGTTTTCTATAAAAATGATGTTAGAATTGATAGCTGCCACATTTAAAAGTCCATAAAAGATCGTCATTGGCCAGCGTTTGCTACTGTGAGAGACATCATAAGTTGCGCTCAGTTCGTCGACAACGTCTACTTCAGCTTTCGTCGAGTTATAAAACGTAATAATTTCCGGCTTTTTCTCACCTCCAGTTCTCTCATCAATTTTATCATCACGGTGAAGAGTTGGGAGCTTGCTTCATCTGAAGAATGCTCTAAAACTTCGTCAAGCCAAGTCAAGTCTTCTTTCCCTGTTTTTCACTGACATTTTTGTTTATAATCTAAAAAAAAACAATAATTGGCAAGTAAATAAAAGGCATTTCACGTAAAACCTTCTGTTGTTATAGTAAATAAATAAAAATGAAATCAATAATAAATAAAACCAAAGCAAAAGCTAAAAAAAATTGGAACAAAATGTATACACAAATTATGTGGCGGGGTGTAACTTACCCCACAGACGTTTGCACGCTGGTATTCCGAGCACTGGCCAGCGCAACACTGCAATCACGTCATTTTCCCCTCCCACAAACCTTCCCCTCCAGCTACACAAAGCCACTAAAATCTAACATGACGAATTAAAACTATATAGGGATATGAACTGTCCTAGGGGTATATCACACCCCACCACACTCTCGCCGGGTTAATTATGAATAATATAATCTATATATTTTAATACCATATTAATCGAGACGATTTCATGTATTGTCGTCCCGAGTGTCGTAACCGTCGTTTCGTCTATATAAGCGCGGTGCAGAACTCAGAAGGCAACGGTCGAGTCAAACTGTCAAGTACTACGGTACTAATATATATGTACATAAAGACTCGTACCAAATATATTATAAAAAAAATCAAAAAATTAAATCAGCTTCACACTGTATCCCGCACACAGCAGGGTAGACAGAGGGAACCTAGTGTTAAGATACTTTGTTCCCCACTTTCTGCCGAATTCTGGAGGCATTGCGTGTTGAGTGGCAGATCTCAACGCCGCCCTTAACCTCGACATCAGAGCAAAGAAATGAAAATATAAATTTAAGTAAATATTTCATCTCCTCGAGTGGGGATCGAACCCACAACCAGTCGGTTTTACAGTCACAGCTCGTGCCGCTGCGCCACGACTGGCCTCAAAAATTTTCGAATCGATCGAATCGAAAGGCTTCGAATTAATATATTATATTTACTAGCGGCTCGTCCACGGCTTCGCCCGCTTAAAATACATGATTATTGATTTAATAAGCAGAATTGATTGACAACTATAATGTCTTCTAATATGATTTTTTTACGACATTATCGTCAAAGAATTTTTGATTGTTTTAAATAAAAAAATACGACCATTGTTGATATTTATAAAATATACATAAAGCTAATTATTTATTACACGTATATATTTTTACCTATATAATATACTCTGTTAAATGTGCTGATGTCAATGAATAATTTAATTTACTCATTCAGAAACAGCCTTAAATGTTAAATTATTGATTTGAAGGATTCATAATATTCTTTGTAAAATAACTGTAATAATTGCATAGTAACTCCTGTACAGTTTTTAAATTAGTAACATATATTATATGAACTAACCAATCAAAAAATCTTTGTATTTACTTGATATTTCTTTCAAGATCATTCTGTATCTCTTTGTGAAATAATTACGACTTCTTTCAAATGACAATAACTTTTTTTTAATGAACCGATTTTGATGAACTAAATTAACTATAGTAGTTAAGTTGAGTTAAAACAAAGTTATTGGTGAAATTTTCAAGTAAATCGGTTCAGTACTTTTAGAGAAAAATGCGGACAAAAATATGTCGACAGACAGACAGACAGACAGACAAGAAATTAAAAAAAAATCTTTTTGTTTTCTATTATTCTTTTTGAGTATCCCTCTATCCATTTCAGTCAAAATTACTAAATGTACAGACAAAATATTTTTACTGTCTTATTATATATAGAGATAATATAATTTTACGACTTTTTTAATTTTTTTTTATAACGAAGCCTTTATTTTAATGGCACGATCTTTTAGGATCGAATATTTTCAACATTACGAATCACCATTCTAATTCAATCTCAATATAAACAAACGTAACAAGTACCTTTAGAAAGATCACACACAAACGTCCCAGAGAGTTCAATAAAGTTGTTACATCCGCAGTCTGGTAGGAATTCACGGTGCAGGGGCGGGGCGGTGCCCTTACTCTTTTTTCCTATTATTATAACTAGTTTGCAATTATAGTTTGCAATTATAGAGGCAATTATTAATAAAATTATATATTTGCAATTAGAGAGGAAGATAGGACGCGCTCTTGGCTTTTCTTCGGACGAGCTTCGAGTTATGACAGTGTTATATTATCGAGTTTCAGTTATTTGAATAAATTTCTGTTTTTATTAAAGCGATACCTTTTAATGGCATAAATAAAATTCTTAACACTGTTACCTCTCAATCTCTAAAAGATTTTGGGTTCTTCACGATCACAACTGTAAACGATTCTTACCACTAGACACTTCACGAGCCAATGCATTATTTATTAAATAATATTTTCAAAGGTATTTGGGATATCAGTTAGAGTACCTACAACAAAGTACATCCTGTAAAGCTTTAATCCTAGCTTTAGTCATTCTGTAAGGAACAATAAAAACACGATCATTTTGAAAATCACGGCCTCACACTTTTTTTTTATTTAAATGTATAGGCGTATAGGTGCAAAATGCTCATTACGTTTAACATTTTTTATTAAGGCGGGATTTCATTATTTCTTATGGTTTAGCTGGACTGTTGTGATTATTCATCACATATTCTAGATCTTCAATTTTTATATGTCAATGCAAAGCTCACCACGCTCAATAACTTTTACTATAAGGAAGCGTTTAGTTATTTCTTTTAGGTTATTGGGGCCGTTATGGTCCTACAGGCGTATGAGTCTTCTAATTCATATACGTATACCTAGATAGGCCTAGGTGCAATAGCTATACTACCAAAAAGTTTAATAGGTTGAGTACTTCTGAAGAAGTACAAACAGAAAAAAATGTAAAATACATAGTGTCATATTCTATTAATATTTTAATAGATTATTATAGTAGATTACTATATCATTTTATTTTTAATTTTTTACTTTTATTTTTTATGGGCATCCATATCTATAGTTAATTAAAGAAATGAAGTAAAAATAGTAGGGTTTAAATTAATTATTTAATAAAATCACACCGATGACTTAAAGCCAACGTCTTTGACCTTGTAAGTTTTAATTAAATACAGAAACATTCAAATCCTAAATAGAATTTTATTCTTGTATGAATTCTGTATGCAATCGTCAAAAATATAACTACTATAGTCGATTTAAGCTATAAATTAGAATCATTCTCTCATTATAAAAGAATAAAAATTTCACCATGACAAGACCAAAATTAATTATTTAATTAGCTCTAAGTTTGTTTATATTAGCTCTAAGTTTGTTTCTATTGTATTTATATTGTGTTTAGTGTTTATATTGTAACTAGCTAATCTAGTGGGCCACTGGGTCATAAATACGGGTTAAAATTCCTTTACTTTCACTTATTTTGACTTACGTTTTTATTTTAGTAGTAAGTAGCCTTTCAAAATATTGAAAAAATATATTTGATTCATTTTTTTACGAAAATCTTCCAGTTGATATATCAATTCAAAATGTTTGATTAGTATAATTGTTTTTTTGCTTCTACTAACGAAAATACGCGATGTTTATATAATTTTCAAACAAAGATAAGTGTTATGATTCAGATAAATATACCATGTGTGTATTTTCACTTTACATATACAATGCCTAATTCTTTTTACAATTAAGTAAAAATATGTCTTTAATATTTATGGAGGCCGGTCGTAGCGCAGCGGCACGAGGTGTGACTGTAAAACCGACTGGTTGTGGGTTCGATCCCCACTCGAGAAGATGAAATATTTACTTAAATTTATATTTCCATCTCTTCGCTCTGGTGTCGAGGTTAAGTACGGCGTTAAGTTCTGCCACTCAACACGCAATGCAACCAGAATTCGGCAGAAAGTGGGGAACGGAGTGTCTTAATACTAGGTTCCCTCTGCCTACCCTGCTGTGTGCGGGATATAGCGTGAAGCTAATTTATTTTAATTTATCTATGTCTTTAAATATCTGAGGTAGGTCATATAAATAACAAGTTTTGCTCTTAATTGGCATATAAAACTAGGCCATCCAAGTAAAGCAGTTGTGGAAAAATATGATTAAAAATAATCTAGTTACTGGATTTCATATTAAAATTTAAAATATTGACAACCTTAATGACTGTGAAATCTTTATAAAGCGAACTAGAGAACTAATCACGTCTGTTCGCCATAGAACTGAATAAACTCTTCATATTATACATACAGATGTATGTGGTATCTTTTGAGATATATTTAATGCAAAATGTTTAGTTTTTTTATATCTATCTCCGTAGGCGATAGGTACTCGCTCACGGCAAATGTAGTTTTTCCCTGCTTACATCCCAATGACGCAGGAGGCCGGAATAAATATATGGGTTGCTCTATAAACTTCTATATCTTTTAGTGAAAGTTCCATAAAAATCGGTTCAGCTGTTCTGAAAATTAGCACAGGCAAACAAAAAGACAGACAGAAATACGGTTAATTTGAAGTCACAGATAGACACTTCAATTCAATGTAGGTATATGTACAGATAATGTAGCTGTGCCATTATAGCATTTGAGACCATTCGTAGCGCAGGGGCACAAAGTGTGGCTGTAAACGGGACTCGTTGTGGGTTTCATCCCACTCGACGAAATAAAATATTTACTTAAATTTATATTTTCATTCTTCGCTCTGGTGTCGAGGCAAAGCGCGGCGTTAAGTTCTGCCACTTAACACGCAATGCCTTCAGAATTCGGCAGAAAGTGGGGAACGGAGTGTGTTACATTAGGTTCCCTCTGCCTACCCTGCTGTGTGCGGGATACAGCGTGAAGCATCAGATATTACAGATATTAATTTTATATACCTATACAAAATGCCTCGCGGAAACTGCTAGTAATAATAATATTTTCCTCAATTTGTTTCATCCGATCATGTAATGAACAGTGAGGAAATTATTATTTTTTTTACTATCAAATTTTATTTCTATAATAAAAGTCTAATAAAGCCAGTTGTGGCAGAGGTGCATATGCGTGTGACTGTAAGTGTGACAGCTCGTCGGTTCGATTCCCACTCGATAAAATGAAATATTTAACATTCCTATATCTACCCTGCTACATAAAGGATACAGCATGAAGCTAAGTTATATATATCTTAAATATTTATATTTTATACAACATGTTTTATTATAGTAATAATCCTAACTATTTTTCCTAACTATTTTCTGAATATCAAACGTCAGTTATTAAAGGAAACTGCCCTTTTCATGCTTTAATATTTTTTTCAATACAGATTGTATTGAAATTTATATTTTACAAAAAATCCTATATAGATATATCTGAAAATCTACTGTAAAAGTAATTCACGTGTAGCAGTTTGCCAGATTGTTACTATGTAAAAATCTAAACCCTCAAACAAAAAATAAACACACTTTATTCTCTCGCTCTTCAAATCCAGTGGACGACGAGATAAAGGTTTATACAAACATTGAAATTTTATTTGGAATACGAATTTAATGTTTGCTCCCAATCGACAAACTGCGCATGGAAAATAACCATGTTTATTTATTTTATAATTATTGTTTTTAATACAAACAGACGGCAATTATTTTATGAAACGAATTATGATTCGATTATTTACACTTATTTGTTGGAAAATGAATGTATCCAATAAAATACAAGTTTATTAATTCCCAAGAATTCATATCAATTTACATTTTTTTTTCAGCTTCACGCTGTATCCGGCATATAAAAGAGTAGGCGGAGGGAACCTAGAGTTAAAGCACTTTGTTCTCCACTTCTCGCAAAATTTTCGAGAGATTTAGAGTTGTGTGCAACAGCGAACGCAGCTCTTTTTCCCCAATGCCAGAACGAAAAAATGAAACTATCAAATATTTTATTTCCTCGAGTGGGTATGGAACCCACAATCTACGCGCTTATAGTCACACATTTGTGCCAATCCGCCACAACTTGCCTCAGATACGGATAAAATAAAAACAAATGTAACATTAGAATAAAACATATATTCTTATATTCCGTATTCATATATTGTAACCTTTAGCTGCGTCGCAATAAATTTTACAGCAGGCGTAGAAATCCAATATCAAGACCTTATACGATACATAACATTTACCGCGTTCATACTTACTATTGCAATCAGTTGTGCATAAAAGTTTATGAACATTATTCGACTTTAAAACCGTAGTACATTTCTTGGTTATATAAAGAATATATTTTAAATCTTATCTCACCATCACGACACAGGGGAACAGAAACTGACAGTAAAAGCGATTTTCGTGAGCCTTATTCCCACTCGAATCGTCATGAATTATTATTGAATCCCGTGATTCATCATGTGACGTTTCAAATTCGGGCAGCAAGCTTAGGAAATATCCTAACACTAGATTCTGCCTACACTGCTTTATAAGGACAAAGCATAATAGTTATTTAGCATTATAAATTTACATCTCTATTTCTTTGCTCCTGTATCGAAGCAAAGCATGGCGTCCAGTTCCACCACCTCCAGAATTCCGCGTAAAATGGGGAACGGAGTTTCTTAACGCCAGGTTCCCTCTGCCTATTCTGATGTGAGCGGGATAAAGCGTGAAGCTGATTTAATTTTTAATTAATTACAATTTTTAAAATTTCTTGGTTTGGTAATGTTTTGTTTTGTTCTGGTATTATTTATAATTCGTACTACTATTATTTTTATATTTTTTACTATTATTTTCATTATAGTATCTGAATAAAGTCGTAGCGCCGGGGTACAAAGCGTGCCCGTAAACGCAAAATATCGCGAAAATTACCGTGGCTCAATCATAAGTTTGAGTTAGCGCCCATGCCACGTTAGCGTTCAGGAAGCTCATTTTGAGACCTTTTCTTAAAACAACGAAATTCATGGAAAAACCAAAAAACATATTGCGATATTCATATATTCAACCCGAAAAATCTTTCGTTTTTCGGGTTGCTTAGCGACGGTTGTCAGCCAGTCAGTTATTAACAAGTCAGTCGATAAATATAAGAAAAATAAGAAGCTTATAGCTATTCCAAGACCCTCAAGTATCTCTATTTGAAACTTTATCACGATTGCGTAGCAGACAGTCAGATAGAGTTACTTTAGAATTTATAATATAAATATGGATTGAAGCCGTATTGCCGTAGTTAGGACGTACCTAATCAAACAGCTATAAGAGTGGACCAAATGTTATTTGTGAAAATATTTATGTTTTAAGTGTTATAATCACTAGTACAAAGATGTAAAAATACAATATATAAAAGTTAAAATAATAAACTTAAGTACGAAGCTACTCTGTCTGTGGATATTATATCTTATACTAACAGACCTATTTGATCCTATATTTTTTCTTAAATTTAAATTACATTTCTTGAAAAGGGTTTTTTCAAAAATATACTAATCAAAGAATTATATTGAGATTAGAAATAAATCTACTTCAGACGCAATCAAATCGTCCTCTGTCGGAAAAGGATCTCCCTAGCGTGCACTTCCCATTGAATTATTGCTTTATTTTGAACTTAATTATACTTACTTGAATCTGCTAAATTCACGAACACAGATATTTAATGGCCACAAAAAATTTACCTGTCACTTAATTGGCAAGTAATATACTATTTTTATTATTATTGGTGATGATGATGATTACACGGCGTTGAGTTCTGCCACTCAACACGCAATGCATACAGAATTCGGCAGAAAGTGGGAAACGGAGTGTCTTAACACTAGGTTCCCTCTGCCTACCCTGCTGTCTATCAAAGGAAATTATAAATCAAAGGAAATTATTAATATTTTAATAAACATTAATTAATGAAAAAAATAAAACAAATCAGCTATATTATCAATATTATCAACAGAGAGGGAAAATATTTTATTAACTATAAAAATACTTATTTAGAAAACGTATAAAAATATGAACGTAGCTGGATTTGAACCCGCGCCTCCTGGAAACCGACCAGGCGCTCTGATGACTGACCTTCTTACGAAATTTTTATACACTTTTTACGTGTATTGTGTTATGTATATATTATCTTTGGGTAGCGGAAATTTGTAAAAATCTTCCTACAGAGATGCTAACAACATAAATAAGTTGTAACAAGAATATAACTAAAACTATGTATGTGTAAAATTATTATAATTTTACAGAAAGTATAATATCGCTTATATAGCGAGATAAGGCCGCCTGCTGTACATTTCATCCTTATTTGCATTTGTGTTTTTTTTTTCTTTTTATGTTGTGTGGTGTACAATAAAATATATATTATTATTATTATATTGTAAGAACTTAATAAATGAATTTGAAATTGCATATTTAAGAAAAATATTTGTTTCTTTATATTAGAAACTTAGTAACTATAGATTATTTTATGTTATGTGTTCCAATGGCTTTGGCTCTTTAAACTTAAACTAAGATTTACTTTTAAATGTGGATATGGAATGTTTATATCAAAATATTATGCTATTATTTGTTTTTTAAATAGGATATTAAAAGTTAAGGAGGTAACAAACTCAAGCTGCAAATTAGGTTGTAAATATCGTCATGACTTTCAATTTATAGCTTGCCAGCTACTTGAAAAAGTAATTTTAACTGAAATGAGATTTTTACAACAATATATTTTTAAATTCTATATTTTTAATAGAAACAAGTTTTTTCTCTGATTCTGCATAGTGAAAGTTAAAATTAACTTCCCTCACAATAACTTTGTAACCAGTAAAGTTCCTAGTACTAAATAATAGTAATAGTAATTAACATACTGATGTTCGTCATCATAGAATTTAATGCTTGGTTTTCAAATTATTACTTATATAGGACAAAACTATTGTTTCGATTATACAAAGTGTTTTGTCATTACCACTTTAAAGGAAATCATAGTTCTAACTATTCTATAAAAACCTAATACAATTAAAACAAAAGAGATTTTTCTAAAAATGAAAAAGGAATGTTTTCAAACAAAATAATTCATAGAATTGTCGTTGTAAAATAAAGCGCCATATATCAAGAATGACGCACACAGACACAAATTTATCAAAGCGATAGCGATGAAAAGCAGGCATGGCAGATTGGCAACGCCTAAGCGTATACTACTAATAGTACTTTTGTAGTAGTATATGAAATGAATAAAAAATCCTACGTCTAAACTGTTGAGGTATCTAAAAATTAAATTAAATTAAATTAGCTTCACGCTGTATCCCGCACACAGTAGGGTAGGCAGAGGGAACCTAGTGTTAAGACACTCCGTTCCCCACTTTCTGCCGAATTATGGAGGCATTGCGTGTTGAGTGGCAGAACTCAACGCCGCGCTTAAAAGAGGTATCTAGATTATTTTTTTTAGATATGGCTTTGAAATATTTTACACTATACGCTGTTGCTGTTAATATTGCTTATTTATTGATCAATGTGCCTTAAGAATAAAACGCAATTTATTTCTCATTTTATATTTAATCGACCATAACTTGCCTGATTAGTAAAATAATATAAGTAACTAACATTTTATATTGATTTCTTACTTAAAAGAGTTGGTTCTGTCTTTAAAGTCATTTTTATTTGCCCTAAAAATAGTTCTAGCTGTGACAGCATCCTAAAATTAGCTTTAAACTTTTCACAGTGCTGAAGAAATACTGGGTATAAATGTCCTAAAACAGCATGATCCAAAGTAGGGAAAAGATGGTGTAAAGAGTGATGGCCAAATAACGTTAGCACTTTAAAATAATTGTCGTTAACTTCAGGTCGATCCATGACGGCTTCTAACTCATGCATGCCCCAGTCAGGAGTAATGTCACTGAAAAAAATATTTTATCAAATTTAAAAGAACTATTTTCAATATACAAGTAGTAAGTATGTTAGTGGTACTCTCAAAAGTCTCAAACAAATATACGGCAAGACTTCCATCATTTTTCTTTAGAGAATAAAATTTTAAAATAATTGTAACATGAAAGTAATAGTTATTATAAAAATAAAATAAATAAATCAGCTTCACGCTATATCCCGCACACTGCAGGATAGGCAGAGGGAACCTAGTGTTAAGACACTCCGTTCCCTACTTTCTGTCAAACTCTGGAGGCATTGCGTGTTGAGTGGTAGAACTCAACGCCGCGCTTAACCTCGAAACCAGAGCGAAGAATTGGAAATATAAATTTAAGTAAATTATTCATCTCCTCGAGTGTGCATCGAACCCACAACCAGTCGGTTTTACAGTCACACCTCCTGCCGCTGCGCCACGACTGTCCTCTATATAAAAATATTATATGTAATGAAATGTCATAAAAACAAAAACATTTATAGCATTTTTGTAAGCCTTATATTAAAGCGCAAATCACAAAACAAAAGTTTGCGGCAAATTAGGTGAATGTTTTCCGTAATACAAAGAGGGCAGTTTAATAAAGTTTTTACCTTAATATTTATTTATCACATTTTCTGAGAACTCATATAAATTGTGAGAGTCGTTACTTGTGAAGCGTGTTTAAGGAAAGATAACAAATCTTATGTTTATGTTTAAAACGTGCCTTATTTTTTATCATCTTTATTTATTGCTTTTAAAACGTTATTATAAACATAACTATAAAATCATAATATTTCAATATCTTTTTTTTAAAATAAGAAGTATAAAATATATTTGTTTCATATGTAACACGCATGACCCGCATGACAAAATTTTGCAAACGACACTTTTTATATATATTATTCTATGACTATTTTAAATTGAAAAATAGAGATAGGTACATAGATAAATTTACAATCATTTATCTCGTTCTATAAATAATCTGTGGATGGTTCGTCTTGTAAAAAAAATGGCAAGGCCTAGAAATGACAGGGGCTACTTAATTGTTTCAGTGATATTAATAAAAAAATTATACCACATAATCGTAAATACTACATAATTATTCTTATTAGTTAAATCACATATTAAAATAGGTAGTGATAGCTTATTCTTACAATAAATTAGCTGACTTAGGGTAGGCAGAAGGCACCTAGTGTTAAGATACTTCGTTTCCCACTTTCCGCCGAATTCTGGAGGCATTTCGTGCTGAGTGGCGGAACTTAAAGCCGCGCGTTGCCTTAACACCAGGGCAAAAAAAAAAATATAAATTTAAAGCAATATTTCATTTCCTCGAAACCACAACCAGTAGCGTTTACTGTCACACTTCATGCCCCTTCACCACGGCTGGCCTCATATTATATTCTTAATTCGCTGTAAAGCTGAAATATTTTAATTCTATTGATTTATTATTATTTTTTTTACCTCACTTCATCGCCGTCCTTAAAAATTTTAGGATGATGATGTGCAGCGTTCGATCCAATCATATAAAAGAAAAAGCTGCCAGTACAAAGTATCCACAACCACGAAATAAGAACATCATAGCAATTTGCACCAGTGACTAAATACATCCATATTGGTAGTAAAAATCCCAATCCATCGTGCCAGCGATAATGAGATTTAAAGAAACCCTTGCTTAATATGTTCAACATAAACCTTAAAAAAAATTATACTTGCAATCTGCTAATTTAAGTGTTTAAACAATTTATATTACTATAGGTATATATGCAAACCTTTTTATAAAATTTAGAATAAACATGAAAGGAAATGTCAATAATTCAAAAATAATTGCATAATCAGCATAAAATGGGCGTTCTCTTCGCGGATTCCAAAATATCATTGGCTCAAAGGCACTTACTTCTAAATCCATTAAAGTATTTGGGTACAGATGATGAGAAAGAGCATGGGACACTCTAAAATCTCTGAAACAAAAATGTATTAATACAAGAAGAAATAGCTTGAGATATCACATCCTAATACATTTTTAACACTTATAGATAAATCGTGAAAATTTATCGATTGTTGTACATATATCGATGTGTATATGAGTATCTTGTATTTAAAATTTATTCATAAAGTAATTTGGTTATTTATCATTAGGATAAGCATCTTTTATATTCTGTAATAAGATTCAAACCGTAAAATGAAAATTAAATTAAATAAAAAAAAGTCTACCTGTAAGACCATAAACTAAAATTAAAAAGATACATTCTCCAGTTGGATTTTCGATGAATATAATTATGTGCAGCCACAATCATCATGCACAAAGAAACGGACGCCAAAACATAAAATAGCATTCCAAGCCAATAATTAGAGACCCAACATGATATCGCTGAAGATGCTAGAAGAGTTATCAGCATTCCGTCTATCAACATATCAGAATAGTTAGATGTATCTTTTGGAATTTTTTTCATTTCTTCTCTCACAGCTTTTTTTAGAGTGCGGTAAAATCCGTCTTCCTTAAAAGTAAAAGGCGAATTTCTTGGACTTTTGGCATCCCGTACATAAAATTGCTCCAACATTTTTTCAGCAATTAATTCTATGTGATGGCTTTCAAACGCTTCTGTTATATCAGTGCCCTGGAAGAATATTATAATATTATTTACAATAATATACAATACTGTTAGTTTCAAAAATATATCGATAAAAATTGTTTATTGTTTGAGTCAAAGGTTACTTAAAATTATATCAAATGTCTTATTTTTGATTGATACCATAATGAGACCACAACAGCATTGGCAAAGATAACCAAGGTTACTTTAACGATAATTTTAAAATTAAAAAAATTATATTAACTTATAACTAATGAAAAATAAAAAACACCTATTTTTACTTCACCAATTCAAAATTTTAAATCTTTAGATAATATATTACCACCGTTTTCACGAATTTTAAGTAAAATACATCGATTTTGCTCTCATGTTAAACAAAATTACTAGTGGCAATGTTGTTGGAGGACTTCATGAACTAAAATGAACAACACGTTTTTCTTCTTTCCTAGGAATCACGAGAAATCAGTAGTGCACCCTTACACTGCCTAAAATTATCTATTCCATAAATGTTGAAAATATTTCTTAAGCTTAACCACGATTTTTTTTATATTTATTTAGATTTTTTTATTATTACTAAAATACTATATAGACTATATATATATTATTTTATAAAATATTTTTAAAATAAAAAATCCGAAACCTTTTAAGAGTTTTACATCAAAATAAAGTTATTATATGAATACTATATTGTTAAAGATGCATTTATATAAGTCAAGATTCTTTTAGAATTCTAAAGATAAGTCTTATACAATAAATAAAAGAACAAACAATTGAAGCATAAACAAATAAAGATAGAGGTGGTAACTTTAAACTAGTTTCCAGCTAACTTGATGTACCGATTTATTTTTCATATTGAAATGCTACACATGCTATCCATTGAACAGCAACGTAAGTTATCGTAATTCATTTATGTTTACTTAAAAGTTAGAAAAGATGTATTTTGAATTTAAATTGAATTTATCAATTTTTTATTTCAAAAATAGTCGACCACAGTGATACAGATAATTAAACATACAATAAACATGTGTTAGATTAAGAAAAAATAGAATTGGAAATAAATTTGTAATTGGAACCTTTATAAGGATATTATATAGAATATTATCCGAATATAAGTACTTATAATTAATTTACTTTCGAATAGCGTTACAAATTATATTATATTGCACATCCTTTCAGCATATAATAATAATAATAATAAAATACTTTATTGTACACCACAAAATAAAGAGAAGTAAAAGAGAAATAATTTAAATAAGAAAATGCACAGCAGGCGGCCTTATCGCTATAAGCGATCTCTGCCAGGCAACCTTAAGGTGTAGGAGTATGTAAATCGGTAGGCGGTGTACTTGCTTTGTATATTTATACATACATAAATACATACATACATGCATACATACATACATACATACATACATACA
>JAATLQ010036943.1:0-45265 GCA_013421005.1 Heliconius erato x Heliconius himera | reverse complement strand
ACACAGAATGGCAGGTACTAGCGAGGATGTCACGGTGAGAATGAAGAAGAACGTGCTCAGCTGGTTTGGGCACGTCGAACGAATGAGTGATGAAAGAATGGCAAAAAAGATTTATGATGGAAAAGTGAGCGGTAAGAGAGGTAGGGGGAGACCTCGGTTGACCTTCGAAAACACAGTATCAAAGATACTGGAGGAAGGTCACGTAAAAAGCATGAGGACCCCCCGAAGGGCATGTATGATGAGGTTGATGACAGTGGACGAGGCGAAAGAGGTATGTAGAGACCGTAGCGTTTGGCGCTCCGTTCTCTCTGACTACCCCGCAAGGGATAAAGCGTGAAGCTAAGTTAAGTTAAGTTAAGTTAACTCATGTACAGTTAATCAATATAAAAAAATAGTGCACTAGCTTCTACCTATCTGCTTCGCAAGCAACCAGAAAAATTATTTTGTTTATTTATAATAAAATAAAAAAAGAAGAGGCAGTCATGGCGCAGCGGCACGAAGTGTGACTGTAAAAACCGACTGGTTGTGGGTTCGATCCCTACTCGAGGAGATGAAATATTTAATTAAATTTATATTTCCATTTCTTCGCTCTAGTGTCGAGGCTAAGCGCGGCGTTGAGTTCTGCCACTCAACACGCAATGTCTCCGAAATTTGGCATAAAGTATGGAACGGTGTGTCTTAACACTACCTACCCTGCTGTGTGCGGGATACAGCGTGAAGCTGATTTATTTGTTTTATTTTTATTTAAAAAAGAAATATATCTTGAAGTAATTTCTAATATAATCTTAATTAGTATAGCTGTAATTTACCTTGACATCGTAAAGTTTTGAAACAAAGGGTGCGTGCCGCACTCGCATCAGCACTGAGTTCGTGGTTATTTGAAAATCTGGCTTGTTAAAATACCATTAACATATAAATTAGGCACTATAATGGTTCCAGTTTCTATTATTTTTTTAGTAAACATCTAACGGTAGAACTAAACGGTTGCATTTCTAAGAAAAATATATTACTATTTTCATTTAACATAAAAATGTTAAAATAACAAATCGAATGTAACGTAGTTTCTATTTTTCTAATGCATACGTTCCGTTTATATTAGTATAACATTTAAATAAAATGTTATAAAGGTTACTATTACATTCTATTTAAATGGAAGGAATTTAAGAGCAATTAAAGAACTTTTATGAATAAAATCACTTAAAATTATAAATATTGTATATGTATATAGCGAAAAGTGACTACTGTCATCTTATACGCTGTCTTTAAAAAAACCGTAAACCTATACAAAATTATGTAAAAAAGAATAGATATGATTATTTAAATATTTAATTAACTTATTTATATATTAAATTTTATTATGACGAAATTAAAACAAAGCAGACATACAGTCCACGAGGCGTAAAAGTAAAGCGATGCTTTGAATTTGTGTAAATGTACACAAATAGTGTAGATGTGACTAGAGCTTGACCGGGGCGCATCCCCTGCTTGGCTTATTCCGGGTAATACTGTTTTTTTGTCTAACCCTTATTTCTAATTTTAAATTACATCTCTGGTATGGACTGATAGCAATGTCATCTCTTAAAATTTCAATATTATATTTTAATATTTGATTTATGAATAAAGGGTCACTCGATACGGTACAAGAATAAAAAAATATGTGAACGAGAAGTAAAAGAAGAAGAAAAATTGTAGCCACAACGTTGTTCTTGATGATATAACGGAGCAATTCATTATTAACTTAACTACCGACCCAACAAACGAGAGTAAAAAAGATTAGGATACAAGTCCGGCGTAGAGGAATTGATACATTTTTTATATCTTTTTTTGATGACTAATAATAAATTTAATTTATAAAAGTTTTTTTCTGGTTCTACTTTTAGTGATTCACAATCAATGCTATAAGATTACCTTAACTTAATTTCCATATTAAGTCTGATGTGAAAACTATTGCAAATACGTTCACTGCGGACACATAAATATAAACGATAGGATTACATCTGTTTAAGTGACAGACAGTGAAGGTCGAAATAGGTTAAGGGTAAAATCCCGATAATTGTCACACTTTTAAAAAATATATATATTTCAAAAATGTTTTTATTATGAATAATGCAGCATGTTTGAGAAGATTGTTTTTTTATATATATAAACCTTTATTTGTACCTTTTTATTGAGTGTGTTGAATATAACTAACAACAGTTTTGACTAAATTCGATAGTATTTGACGTGTCGAAGAAAGTATACTTGTCTATTCTTGCGGATAGTTGGTTAGTTCCCTTTGGTTTGCAGTCAGGTAGAAATGTTTAAGACGATAGTTTCCACAGTGACACTGCACAGTGATTGTTTTTAAGGAAAAAATATTTATATCAATTTAATTATTGACTGTACAATGTATTTATGTGACTACATTTAATTTGGCCTCCAGGGTGCCATATAACCCGCACTTGATCTCAAACTGTTATATCATATATAGATAAATGAATATCAAAACCGATGATGTTATTTAGATTTGTTTTTCTTTTTTTCTTTTCATAATAGACCTCAAACACAAAATGTGTCCCTTAGTTTCATGCAACTTCTTCAATTCATCTTCAACAAAGAATTCAATATAATTTTGATTTATTAAAATTGTTGCTCTCAAAACAACTACACATACATAATTAAGTGAAATATATGTATATTTTTTTTATTTGTATGTTTCTTTTATTTTTATAATTAGTATTTTTGACTTTTGATATGTTTTCATATACTTATATAATAAAATAATGGATAATAAAGTGATAATGGCATTACCATTATCACATTTTCTGTTAAACGAATGGGGTTACACAAAATATTAAAATTTGGGATTACTTTCTTTTTACGGTTTCTTGTATTTTAAGAAAAAAAGGAACCCTTATAAGGTCGCTTTGTTGTCCGTCCCTCTGTCTGTCTGTCTTTTATCACAGGAAACTTAAAGATATCGAATTAAAATTCTAATTATATACCAGCCCCATAATTTCCTTAAAAGAAGTATTTCTACATTTACTTAAAAAAGATGTAACGTTTATATAGCAAAAAACGCGTATTTCGAGACTATAACGGGAATCAAAATTAATAGGGTATTCCAGTTGACCTAAAATTATGCGTACCAATTTGGCAGCTAGCATCTACAGGTAGTACAAGTTCAGAAAAAAATCTGAAAATTATACATTTGTGGTTTAATTAAAAAAAATAATAGCCTTAAAAGTTAAGAGGGAGCAAAATATCGTATTCAAGCCGCTAGTTCAAGTGAGATATCAGATAAAAGGTCTCTGGCTAAGCTAAGCTTGAATTTCAGAAAAAGCTCGAGACTTCCAATTTTTATACAGAACCCTCGGTTCACGGTCGGACTCCCACTTGTCTGGTTTTTTTGTAAACACTGCCGCTTGACATTTAGCTACAGATAACGCCAGGCCATGATCACAGAGCTATTGGTTGAGCATAGTGCAAGGCAGTATTTAAATCATAAGATATGTCCTCCACAGAATTTGAGCTATAATAGAGGACGATGTCATCAGCATACTGAAGGATGTTATAAAAATATTTACAGATTATTAAAGGTCATAAGTGTAAATATTTTACAACAGCGGACTAAGAGCTAAACCTTTAGGTACACCTTTTCAAACAAGTCTAGAAGGTATAGTACAAAGCGGATGCATTACAGATACCGTTCTACCGGTCAACAAATTATATATGTAATTGTGAGTGGAACATCCTCGACAGCACCGACGAGCACCAGAAGAAGAATTATGATATGCAGATGCAACATCTAGAATAACATCAACTCGATACTCTCTTTTGGCAAAGGCTCGTCGAATATCTGTAGTAAAAACACTGAGAGTATTAATAACACTTAACCAGGCCAAATTGAGAGGGCGCTAAGATATTCCTACTTTCCATTATCCATTCCATTCGATTCTTCAAAAGCCGTTCAAAAATCTTTGATAAAATAGATGCTAGGGCAATGGGTCTGTTGAATTTAGAATCTGAAGAATATTTTCCAGGTTTGAGGATAAGTATAACAATTTGCAATTTCCATGAATTGAGGATACAAGAAAAATCAGCTTTACGTTGTATACCGCACACAGCAGGGTAGGCAGAGAGAACCTAGTGTTAAGACACTCCGTTCCCCACTTTCTAACAAATTCTGAAGGCATTGCGTATTACGTGGCAGAA
The DNA here is from genome assembly GCA_013421005.1 of Heliconius erato x Heliconius himera. Lineage (NCBI taxonomy): Eukaryota > Metazoa > Arthropoda > Insecta > Lepidoptera > Nymphalidae > Heliconius > Heliconius erato x Heliconius himera. The sequence goes on along the minus strand of JAATLQ010036943.1, from coordinate 41,071 downwards.
CTCAACGCCGCACTTTGCCTCGACACCAGAGCGAAGAAATGGGAATATAAATTTAAGTAAATATTTCATTTCCTCGAGTGGGGATCGAACCCACAACCATTCGGTTTTGCAGTCACACTTTGTGCCCCTGCACCGAGGCTTACCTCAAATTGAGAATATTGCCTAGTTGAAACATATCATTTATCACATTTAAAAAATTGTACTCAGATTTTTCATTTAATCTTGTAATAAAAGAGTAAGAAACATCATCTTCGCTTGTACTGGACCGCTATTAAATCCGTTAAGACGTTTTTAGGTTCTTCAAAAGAAAAAGGAATATCCATTTCTTCCAAAGATTCAACCGGCGTAGATATAAATAGATCCTGGGATGGTACAGAAGGAGGAGCCAATTTTTGTTTGCAAAATCGTTGAGCCAAATAGAAGGATTCTTGGAATTAGAACTACCGATATTATTAAGTGATCGGCGAAATCTCTTAATCTAATTTGTCCACAGAAGATAAGAAGAGGAGCGAAGACTAAGCTGCACAAAAACTTTCCTAACCAAGCTTTTATTTTATTAGTTCTTTTTCTCAATACAATTTCTAAACTTGACATCTTTGCTGTCTCATCTTTGCTTTCTGTACTTAACAAAATTCTCCATAGTCATCACAGGCTACGTATGACTCCTTTACAGATGTTCACCGAATGACAGAATCAGAGCATTGTTGATCCCACGGGTATATAAAGGGAAAAAAGTGACCACGAGACTACCATGTCAGCGTTAAAATATTTTTTCATACTGTCTCTTTTTTAGATAATGTGTGTTTTTGTTTTATTAAATAAATCAGCTTCACGCTATATCCCGCACACAGCAGGGTAGGCAGATGGAACCTAGTGTTACACTCCGTTCTCCACTTTTTGCCGAATTCTGGACGTATTGCGTGTTGAGTGGCAGAACTCGACACCGCGCCGGCACCAGAGCGAAGAAATGGAAATATAAATTTAAGTAAATATTTCATCTCTTCGAGTGGGGACCGAACCCACAACCAGTCGGTAGTCGCACTTTGTGCCGCTGCGCCACGACTGGCCTTGTTTTATTAGAATTTTCTTTTTTTATTATTTACATACAGTATGCTTTTTAGATTGTAATCCTTAATCTAGTGTATAGTTGATCGAAGACCATAAATATTATTTTAAACGACAACGTTGGTGACATTAAAAAATAAATCATAATATAGAGAGTATATCTATATTTGTTGGGCCTAGCTCAAATTGCGATGTATACAATAAACAGTAAATGTATTTGGAAAGTAAATTCTGATTATGAGTTTATAGAAGTCGATATTGTATGTAGAGGACGTGGTGATGTGAGTTCATTTTAATATAAATAATTGTAAAACAGTGCAAAGTGTGCACTTAAATTTAGCCGTTTCTGAGATTAGCATGAACAAAGGCACAACCGGGTCGGTTTGTCTTGGTTTGGTCTGTGGCTCTTTTACATTGTTAAATGACGATGAATGTCGTCAATTACAAACACCTATGAGTTATGATTTTGTAGTATCCCGCATTCAATATGGTGGGCACAGAGAACCTAGTGTTAAGACATTCCGTTCCCCACCTTTTTCCATTCACCACCGAATTTTTTAAAGCATTGTGTGTTGTGGCTTTTCGCTCGCCAATCGAACCCACAACCGTTGCGAAACAGTCACATCTTTGTGCCACTGTGCCACGACGGCCTCACAAAATTTTTATAAAGATTTTATATAATTTAGCTTAACATAACAATACGACTAAACGGGCCAAGCAACGTGTGATCTGCTAATACTTTTAATAAAGAATAATAAATTTGATTGTCCGTCCGACTTTAATATTACCAAACTAGATTAAACATGCACAATAAATGTCACGTTGAATTTGAGGGATGTAACGGCGAACTTACTAAAGCCTGTAATGCTCGTCGTTATGCAGTTAGTGAACTAACTCAGTTATAGCTTGCATAATGCGCCTTTAGGTTCGCTTGATCGTGATTTTGCAGTGCTTTACCATATTGAGTTTAAATGTTTGACGCTTACATAATAATTAAATACTAAATTTGTTATAAATTATTAATAACAATTATAATTTGTAATATTATTATATTATGAAATATATTCATGATATATACAGGGTGTAACGCGATTGATGGATCAACGGTTATTCATGGATATTACGACCTTAGTAATTGTCCATTTCATTTCCATGTATCTTCAGTAATTTTCAGTGGATATTAGAAAATTTGTGATTTTTTGGAAAAAATCGGATTATTAAAGAAAATTGGCATATATAGCCCGACTGTTGGGTCTGTGCTCGTGCCTTTTTTTTCAATATAGCTCAATAGTAGGACTTTTGTATCATATAATAGTCTATCAGTTTATAAATCTTGGAAATAAGATTGAAACAAACATTGTATTTAAAAAAGCTAAATTTTATCAAAAAAATTTAAAGGCTGTAGCGGAAAAAGAATTACTGGTATTTGTGTAGAATAATTTCTGAAAGTTTCATAGACGTAGCTCAATGACAACATGTTAAAAATGTACTCGAGTCATGAAACATTTAATATTTGTTATTCTAATTACGACAATTGACTACATTTAATTTTTTTTTTAGATATTTGCATAAGTACTTGCATTTTTACCAGTCTTCTATAATCAGACAATGTTTAGTGAGTAGAAATATTTTTGATATTGTTAAGCTATCCTAGCACAGACCTTGAATTGACTAATGCGCTTGGATCAGCTTCACGCTGTATCCCGCACACAGCAGGGTAGGCAGAGGGAACCTAGTGTTAAGACACTCCGTTCCCCACTTTCTGCCAGATTCTGGAGGCATTGCGTATTGAGTGGCAGAACTCAACGCCGCGCTTAACCTCGACACCAGAGCGAAGAAAATGGAAATATAAATTTTTAAGTAAATATTTCATCTCCTCGAGTGGGAATCGAACCCACAACCAGTCGGTTTTACAGTCACACTTCGTGCCGCTGCGCCACGACTGACCTCTCCTGGCCTCATGCACTTGAATGATGGCAAATATTAGATTTCACACGCTGGAGAAAGAATATTTCACAAGTAACTTTTTGTACCGTTTTAAGAAGAAGAAAAAATATATACATAGAATAATCACTAACAGTTTTATTTGAATTTCATTAAAGGAACGACAAAACAGAATTGTTAATTTAAAAAAATTAAAATATGTCATCGTAAGGAAAATTATGCCTGTCATTGGAAATCAAAGTATATAGGGGATCGATTTCGATGAACATCATCCTGTATACTCGTATAATATAAATGATCATGAAATTATTAAGTTGTAAATATAAAAAAAACTACTTCCTGTCCTAGGCTAGAACAAAGTTAATTGTTGTATTGATTTTTGTTACGAAGTGAAATCTCTGTGGAATGTTTGAACTTTCTAATATATTAAAGATAGTTTTTCTTTATTGATTATGACATGACATGACATGATGGCCTCATATTTTTCTTCATATATATTATTATAAAAAAAATATAAAAAGACGAAAGATAACAAGACTAAGAAGCCAAGACGACGACAATATCAATTTACAGAGTGAAAGACTAAAAATTGTACTAAGCCACCATATTGAAAATTTTATCATAACGGGAACCATGTCGTATATCTGCTTGAATCTAATATATTATACATGTGCATATATATCACATATTATAATAATTTGGAGGAAACATTGTTTAATATGTTATTTGTAGGTTCTACAATATATTTCCCTAGCGAATTCTATTCAACTAGAATCTTAATTAAGTAAGCTAATTTGATTATTCTCATATATTGATGAGTCAATATTCAAATCCACGGATTTGAATATTGACTCATCAATATATGCATTAGTTTTAGGCATAATAACGACGCTACGATAAGTTATTTGAAACTATTAATAGTATTATGCCGTTAGTAATGGCCACGGTTGTGTATGTTATAGCATTTTTTAGTTTTTTTTTTGTTGTAGCATTATTAATAGAACTTCACGCTGTATCCCGCAGGTAGAAACTCGGATCCTAGTGTTAAGACATACCGTTTCACTATTCGCTCAATTTTGGAGGCAATGCCACGCCTTACCTCGGCACCAGTGCGAAGAAATGAAAATATAAAATATTTCATTTCCCCGTGTAGAAATCGAACCCACAACCGTCGCGTTTACAGTCGAACCCTTGTGCCCATGCGCCACGACGACCTCATTATATCATCATATTCAAATATTGTTATACGTATAACATATGTTCAGGTCAAGCCGATAACCTACTTTTTGACTTTAATTAAAAATGACTAAATTTAAATTAGAATTGTAATAGAGAATGAATAGAATAACATTTAAGTAAAAAAATAAATATATACAAATCAGTACTTTCTATTCTTCTAATTGCCAACGTGAAACTCAACGTGTTAATTACACACAATGGTAGGAATTACGCGACCTGGAATAAGGAACTACGACGACTTGCCAATTTAGGTCTATTTTAGTTTTAAAGATTCAAACTGTAATTAAAATTAAATTGTAGTAATTACTATGTACTTCGAACATGTTTTTATTTTTCCTCACTCGGAAAAATATCTTTATTTAATTTACTTTCATTTCTGCGTTTTAAAATGATTCAACTAGTCTGTTAAACTGTCGGAGTGTTGAGAACGGAGAGTCTTAACAATTACGTATAGGTGACACGTGATTTCTTTTTTTTCGTTATTTTAAAAATGTAGCCTGAAAAAGATCAATTATAATTTGTAAAGTGCAAAAACACTAAAAACTAATAGTAATCGTTTTAATGAAAGACGAGAACGGGAACGTTTACACAAAGGAACGCTGGTTATTTTCAATGTATGCAGTAAATATTTTATATTGTCACGCATTTAACCCCACCACCACCACCAGTACCACCACGGTGGTGGTAGTGGTTGTTAACATTACAAACAGTTCATTCCGGTCAAAGCAGAGAAGCTGACAGGTAATTGAGGCTATTTGCTATATCAATGATTATTTTATTTTGTTTCTATAAAAAATTATGTATATGTTATAAAGAATTAAGTATTTGTACCCTTAATTAATGTATATATTAGAAGCGTAGAATAAACTTAAGAAGATAATAAAATATGAAAATATTTCTTGTAACGTTTAAATAATATTATATTATGTGTATTGAAGTGTGTATTGAAGCTGGTAAATGAAATCCAGTCAAGTTTAAAATGCATTTATATTTGACTGCTTGATAGAATAGTAGAGTGCCAACGAAGATTGTTGTTATATTTTATTATATGAAATAAAATAAAAAGTCGGCAAATTATACAAATTGATTAAGAATAGTTAGAAAAGAAAAAAAAACCTACTGATGAAAATAATTATGAATGATCGAAATAAAGTTAAAAATAATTTTATTTCATATTATTGAGAACAACTATGTAATGAGTTTAGCATTGCAATTGAAAATATGAAATCATATTTTATTTTAGCTTCACGTTTCATTCCGCATAAGGCAGGGTAGGCAGAGCAAACCTTTGAACCTAGTGTCAAGAAACTCCCTTCACAACTTTTATTGAAATTGCGTGTTGAGTGGCGGGTCTTAATGCCGCGTTTTGAAGATTAAGTATTTCTTTCCTCCGAGACGAATTTGAACCCACAACTGTCTTAATCACACACTCGTGCCCCTGCGCCACGACAACCTCGTTTTAATTATTATTAAGATAAGTAAGTACATATCGGCATATAAATCTTAGTCTATATATAAAATAGATGAAAGTGAAAACTTACTGCATTGTTCAAATCACAAATATTAGACATTAATACAATATTCTTAGCAGTGTCTACAGATTATTGATAGGTAGATTACAAAGGGGATTTTCGCGCGGATGTTCTAACGAGGCGTGGAATAGACGTCAGATGATTGTTATGGTTTACGCTAAATTCATTCCTTTGTAGAATTCTATATTTTATTGCACACATTTTTCTATTAAAAATATATATAAAAGATAAAAGATTGGATTGGAGTGCCATTCAGAAAAATTTGGTGGAATGTGGGGAACGGAGTGTCTTAACACTACGTTTCCTGCCTACCCTGCTGTGTGCGGGATACAGCGTGAAGCTGATTTCATATGATTTTGATTTGTTACATTTTCAAAATGAAGTCTAATAGTTAGATCATTTGATTAAAACATAGTATGTTGATGAATAAAAATAACTGATAATTGTTTAAGAAACAATGGATTCAAATATATTGTCTGAAATTAAAAAAAACCACACCGCCGCATAATTATTGATTTTCATCCCATTACCGTATTTAATTTAACAAACTTTTGTACAATATTTTGTAAGGTACTCAGGTACAACCGCACTTAAAAATTTCTATGAAAATGTATCATTGTATTCCCTCTATTGTCACAATATTTTGATACAACGATGCTAATTAACTTAAACTATATTATTTGAGTAAAAAGTAAGTAGCTATAGTTTACTTTTAATGCAATTACAAATTACCTTTAGATTCTATATGAAGCATTTTATATAGAAACATTGTAAGTAAATAATAAAGCAAATTCTAGCACATAAGCTATATTGACAACTCCTAGGGAGTAGAGAGATAAATTGATGAAACATACACACAAGATCATTAAAGGTGGTGTGGGTTCGATGGCCACTCGAAATGATATATTTAATATTATCATTTTTTGGCTCTGGAAACGAGACAAAGCGCGGTATTGAGTTCTCTTTCGCCATTAAATTCCCAATTCCTCTAGAATTCGGCGGAAAGTTGGGAACGGAACTTAATAGGAATGGATGGAAGGACGATGTACGATGCACTACTAGGTTCCCGCTGCCTACCCTGATATGTGATGAAGCTAAAAAGATAGCTATCTCTCTATTTAAATTTAAATATTTTACATCTTCTTTTATTTGTATTATACATTTTATTCTACGCAAACAGGCGGAGTGTACAAGCACATAGTGGACTATTTTTTGTATCCAATAAAGAGAAGTTATCTCGTGTACCTCAGCTACGAAAGAAACAATTCGATCTGTGTTTGGCCGAAATAATGAATCGATTTTCAAATGAAAATTCCAGAAAAGATTAATAAAAAAAAATTAAAACAATGGTTGAGTTTATTATTTTTATAATATTAAAAAAAAATAAAAAAAGACATTGACACTTTTTATGTTCTTCGCCAGATTATTTAAACCTAAATTAAATTTTATTACAAATCATCGAAGATCGTGTCTACAATTAAGGCATCACCTTCAATCAAATTTTTATCTTTTACACATACATATACATTGTTGTTGTTGTTCTTTATCTATGGCGTTTAGAACGTGCCAGTCCAGCACTAAGCACATCACTAATGACACGAACACATCTATATATATAAAAGGACATGTACCTGACTGACTGTGGTAAGACGCACGCACAGCCGTAACCATTTTGCGTAAAAACGTAAAATTTGGATAGATGTTTATTTTCATAATCTAGACATCCACTAAAAAGGGATTTGAAAAATTTTAACCCTAAAGGGATGAAATAGAGGTTGAAAGTTTGTATGACAAAATTTTTAAATCGGCACCGATTTTTTTATAAAATTGAAATTCGGACTCTTAAAAATATTGCATTGAACACGTGTTTCACGATTTTTTAAGGGTTTAAATAACGGGTTAAAAATTTATATGGAAAAGTTTTTAAATCGCCACCGATTTTTATAAAAATTTAAATTCAAACTGTTAAAAATAAATTCACCCCTAAGGGTGGAAATAAGCGGGCGAAGCTGCGCGCGCCCACTAGTATACATATATACGTACTTACCGATATTATAATGTCATGGTGCAATCATCACTCACTGTCAGTGTATCCAACGACATGAATGTATCTACTAAGTAACGCTTTTAAAAATGTATTATATTATTATTCAAGCAACGGTGCTAGCATATCATATTTTACACCGTTATAGACAGATTCTAATATTAATGAAACACACTGATTTTAATGGGAATAAAAATGTACTATTTTATTACTAAATTAAATAAATTAAATAAAAATATATTATATATTGATAATGGTATATTAGTATGTAAGGTTATATGATACACATGAAGGCTTATTTTGCTTCTTATTATTATTATTATTATTATTAGTACATTTTCCATTTCATTTTAACCAAAAATTGTAAATAAATCATTTGAAACAATATTTATGCAATAAAAATAAAAATATTTGCAATTAACAACAAAATATTTATAATATTTGAAATGTTAGATGTGCAATAACACAACACATTTTGTAAATAAAATGAATAATTCATTTTGTTTACAAAATGTGTTGTGTTATTGAACTATTTTAATATTAAATTAATAATATATAATTTTTTATATTTTAATTTCCTCGCTCTGGTAACAAGGCAAATCGCCGCGTTGAGTTCCGCCTCTCAACATCCAATACCTCATGGGACACAGCGTGAAGTTATAAAAGAAGTAGGTTAACAAGGCGCTGAAAATTAAACTTTCTCAACACATAGTACCTAATTAGAATAAGATCATTCGCACTGACATGGTTATTTTCCTAAGCTTCAGGCTTTTCTCGTATAGGTAAGACGTTTTCTCGTAATAAGCATAGACTCTAGTGTTAAGAGTCTCTATTCTCCATACTTGCCATAATGCTTTACATAGTGCTACAGACATTCTCGTAGCAGTATTTTTTTGCTAAAATTTCATCACTAAACCAACGTGCTACATTTTTCCTAGTAAAAAAGAAAAGAATTTCCTTTATTTCACGCACTAAAAACGAGGTCACAGTTTAAATAGTTTTCGTGTTAAGAACATATTATTTACTTGTCTTAAATGCACTTTAAAGTTATGAATGAAACGTTCAAATTTATGTGAAATTTAAATGTACATGTAAATAAATCTAATAGCTTTCTGTCAATTATTGTCTTCCAAGTAATCAGATAGACAGGGCAGTGGAGAACATAGTAACTTATCACTTTTTTTTTATTTACACCGCTTATTGCGGGACCCCAGTGGAAACCAAAAACCGGGTAAAGAGTCAGTCAGATTGCAGCACGAAGGGTTCCGTATCATTTATAAAACCAGCAAAAAATCACGTTTATTATAATATTTATTTAAGCTGTTTTTTTAGTATTTTTTATTATAGCAACAACAAGATTACATTACCACAACTGTCTAACGTTTTATGAGATACAGCTTGGTGACAGAGTGAGCAAGGTCTTAGTAATAGAGTGCTGTTCTCCCTTTAAATACGGAACTCTATTTAAAAATTGAACACTAATATAATAAATAACAATAAAATGTGGAATATTCACAAATCAAAAAATATTGTCTCAAAAGCTATACGATCAAGTGGGTCCAGCTGACACGGGGGTGCACCAGCCTCGAAATGAGAGCACTACTCCATACGAAACCGAACCTGGGCTGTTCTTAGTGTTCTCTAAAACTGGTGACACTATAAATGGGGTATTTTTAGTAAAAAATCGAGCCAGGTTTCTTTTACCTCATAAAGGAACATTTCCGAGGCATGATACAACAGAAAACACAAGTTTATTACGGCACTAGTCGACGTTTTCCTGAGAAAGCCCTGCACGGCCTGAATAATAAGCATGTGATATTGTCTGCATGGCAATATACGCCAAGATTCTTTAATATATCATTGATATGCAGAAGAAACAGCGAAGGGGACAGCATGCAGCTTTGAGGGACGCCAGCGTTCCCGGAATGTTTCAGAGCGGAAACCGTGGACAGCGACCTTGATGCTTGCTGTGTCCAGTCCAGTTAAAAATCTGGCCATCCCAAATGCACATAGTTTTGCAATATGCTATTCATCAATCGGAGATCCTTACTGAATCGATTTTAAATAGCAAAATAGATCGTATTCTTTTGTAAAACAATTAAAAATTCTTATAAGAATTACGCTAACATGAAACCAAAATTTTTGATTTTTTTATATTAGAAGCCACTATAAGTGCGCTGCAAACATAAAATAATAGAACACAAAGTAATTCAGTGTACTGAATAAATGATTATTTATACCGCCCGCGGCTCCACTCGATTGAACTACACAAGCTTCACTCGATTGAACTATACGATTTGAAATTCTATCGAGTAAAGCCGCGGGTGGTTGCTAGTCGAAACAAATAAAGAGAGCTCGTAAAATAGAAAAGAGAGCCACAAGGTTTTCGCATGAGAAACGCTTAAAAATATTTAATTGTTACTTATTTCACACTCTGCCGTGATTTCGGGTTCCACCATTGACCACGCAACTTATCAAAGTCACTATAAAAGGATAAATTTGCTATAAAACTAGTTTTGAGCTGCAATTGCTCATCGTTATACTATTTAAATATAATAATATTTTCCTTTTTCTACAGAAGTATTTTTATACTTATTTTATATGAAGAAGTAGAATTAGGTAGAATATTTTATACTTATTTAGAAAACGTATAAAATTTGAACGTAGCGTGATTCGAACCCACGCCTCCTGGGAACCGACCAGGTGCTCTGACTATTAAGCCATACGTTTTCATCAAGCTACGTCGAATTATTTATACGCTTGTTACAACTTATTTATGTTGTTAGCATCTCTGTAGGGAGATTTTACAAAGTTCCGCTTCCCAAAGATAATCTAAGAATTATCGTCTGGCAAGAGAGAATGCTATTTATAAATATTTAAAAACATTTCTTAAATTTTTATTCCACACTTAGGAAAAAAAAATACTTATTTAGTAAACGTATAATGTTTTTTTCTTTGTTCTGTTTTTTTTCTTTTATACCAAATATTTATATATTTCGATTACGTTACCAAAAAAAAAAATGTTTTAATATTTATAAAAAAAAATATGTTTGAATTCTCATATTTCAATATTTACACTTGGCTTGCGACTACAAGTTGATATAATAAAATTATACTTTGTTCAAATTTGTTCTCGAACATAAGCAGTTCACAAAAAAGTGATCATATTTGTATGAGGATATAAATATAAATAAATTATGAGGATATAAATAAAAACTTATCAAGGTCGGCTATTTAATCATTACATCTGTTTACGTAGTAGTGAATTTATTAGTTAAAATTGACGATAAAAAAGTTTCTAAAATAAACGATAAATAAAAACAATTAAGCCGATTTAATAATACTTAATGTTACATCATAGATAAGTTGTTTTTTTTTTTGCAAAAGTACATTACATATTAACGCAGGAATGTTATTTATTATACAATAAGGTGATTAAGGCTATGAGCTATAACCATGCCAAAATTTGTTCACTTTCATCCAATAGTTATAGTTATTTTAGGTAATTTGTAATTTTTGGCTTTCTTATTTTTTTAAGGAAACTATGATGAAAACCGGTATCAAACTCAAAAAAGATGTACCTCCAGACCATAGGCATGCAATAATTCATCCATTTCTGCTCGGTAGTTTTTGCGTGATTGGAGAACAAACAAACAGACAGACAAGAATTCTGCTGATTGTTTTTTTAGCTTCTATAATCGATTTGCTAACCAACTCATTTTTATTTTTGTATATATTTCATGTACAGAATCGATTTTTCTATTCTTTTATTATATACTCGTATGGGGATTACGCAGACATGTTATCATATTTTTTTATTATGCCTTAAAATTATGGGTGCTACTTTGGCACTTATATTTTGAACGCAGCGGGACGCGAACCCGCGCCTCCTGGAAACCGACCAGGCGCTCTGACCACTAAGCCATGCGTTCTCGCCAAGCTACGTCGGTTTCCAAGAAGCGCGGATTCAAGTCGCGCTGCGTTCAAAATTTTTATACGTTTTCTAAATATGTATCATCATCCTCTTATTTGGCTTAATATTAATCGGAGTGGATTGCTAATTTTTAAAGCAAACATGACTTTTGTATGGTGTAGCTAGCATGCGCTATAAATTCTTGAAAAATAATAACACAATCAAACTAACAAGAAAACAAGAAAGTGGAATGTAAGTTTTCTAAATAAGTATTTAACTTTCCTAAGTGTGGAATAACATTTTAAAAATGCTTAAAGAGGATGATGGTTTTATAAATAATGTCCATTTACTTGCCACGGGACTTCGGAATGACCTATCTGCGGCAGTGTTTCCAGGTCGAGTGAGTACTTTCAAAGAGTGCGTCTACGAGTATATGTAGCTTAAAAGCCGGCAACGCACCTGTAGCTCCTGTGGTATTACACGGGGTCGTGGGCGGCGATGCTCATATACCATCAGGTGACCCAACAACGGCAACTCAATGTCGGATGCGAAGTGGAATCAGCAGTGAAATGTATTTTCACATTGAACAATTACAGATGTTCTTGTACAACTAGTTGAGACTTCTTCACGTACGTCCTTTCATGGTTTTCTGCTCCGCGCGGTTAATGTTTTTTGTCGCGGAAGGACCAGGTGAAGTCGTAGTAAACAATGATAATATAGCATAACAAAAAAAACAACTCTATTAGTCAATTTGATAAGCCATCAATGAGCAGGTGAACAGATCAGAAGATGATGAAGGAGAAGACCAATAGCGGAAATCACAAAAGAATCGATGAAGGTTTCTTCGACATAATTGTCGAAATCACATGCAAATTTCTCGTGGATCAGGACAAATGTGCTTTGGAGACGACTATAATTTTCAAACCTTCATATAAAAACTAAACTTATTCTTCACCAATACCATTTTGCTAAATAAATATCTACTTTTATTATAAAACCCACATATTACGGTTCCAAAACTAAAAACTCTACTCTACTTTCAATGATCAAAAATGTATAAGAAAATAATACAACAATGTATTAAAAAAATATTAAATTCTGAGCACTGAAAATAATTCAGGTCATAATGGGTTAAGCTAAACACCTAATTTTAATAAATGTTACCTCGGTGAAGGTTAAATCTAAACGCTAATATAGTTCTAAGAAGAAAGGACTGCTAGTTTCCTCTTACTTGTCATTATGCAAATTTTGCCTCATTAAAACTGCTTTATTTATCATAAATTACTTACTTTTATTAACGTAGAACTTGTATGAAGTTTTAAAAAAATATATATATGTAAAATAAAAATTCGAATATATTTATTACTAGTGGCCCGAACGTGGCTTCCCCTGCTTAATTTTTGATCAGCTCCACGCTGTATCGCGCATATAGTAGATAAGGCAGAGGGATCCTAGTTTTAAAACACTACGCTTACCACTTTTCACCGAATTCTGGAGATATTACGTGTCAAGGGGCAAAACTCGATGCCTTGCCTCGACACTAGAGCGGAGAAACGAAAATATTAAATATTTCATTTCTTCGAATGCGTGTCAAACCCACGACCCGTCGCGTTTACAGTCACACGCTTGTGTCCTTGCGCCACAACTACGACTGGCCTCGAATATCATAATTTTAATATTTTATTTAAATTTATATTTCCAAAGTAGAGATCGAAGTTTCTTAAAACTAGGTTCCCTCTGCCTATCCTGCTGTGTGCGGGATACAGCGAGAAGCTTATTATTAGGAACTGGGTTTATCTTATATCCCATTGCCATTCTATCGCATAGAGGACTGACCATCGAAGTTATACTTTGGTTTACATAATTATATGACTTAGAGGACAAACTCTTCCAGATTTAGAATAAGAAAAAGTAGCATTATAAGTAAAAAACTGGTCAAGTGCGAATCAGACTCGCCGACGGTGGGTTTCATACCAATTTCGGGATTGTAGGTCAACGGAAAGTACAACGTTGTCAACAAAATACGAGTACGCGGTCATTTTGTAAGAAATGAACTAAATTATAAGTTTAAAATAGTTTTTAGTTCTTTTAGTTTTTCTTTTATTTACATTGCAAATACTCATTTCTTGACAAATTTGATAATAATAGGTCAACGTAAGTTCTCTGGATTATGATTATAGTCTGAAGCAATTTTTTCGAGTAAATTAATAAAATATTAAAGGATTGATAGTACCACAAATTTAGTGATTCAATACTATAAAGACGTAAAACTTACCACAAATTTAGTGATTCAATACTATAAAGACGAAATTTTAGCTTCAGAAATAAAGTAGCTCCATGAGCTATACATATATGTATGTGCAGGATGTAACCCGTTTATGGGTAGTGGACTCAGTACCTATCCGTTTCTCATTTCCATGTTCATGTTGTTCAACGATTTTCAATGGTTTAGCAGATATTTGGAAATTAGCGATTTTTGGTAAAATTCCGAATCTTGAAAAAAATTGGCTTGCACAGCTCGACTACTGACGTTGAGGTCTTGGTTTTGTTCCCCAATAAAGCCAAGTAATAGCTCTTTCGTAGCTTATAATAATTAAGAATTATTGGTTTATACATCTTCCGTCTTTGTCGTGAAATATTTCTTTTACAGCCTCTAAAAGTTAACGTTAAACACAACCCAAGAATATTTACGAATTCACAGCCAGTGCTAGGATAACTTTACAAGTTATTTACACAAATACTCGTAGATTTTTTTTATGAAACTTTTCAAGTTATTTACACAAATACTCGTAGATTTTTTTCGTCCCTGAAAGTATTTGTTTAAATTTAATTTTTTAAAAAACCGATAGTTATACGAGTGAGCTATTATTGGACTATATTGTAAGAAAACCCATGACAGCAGAATCAACAATCGAACTGTATTAGCCAACTTCCTTTAAGAATCGGAGTTTTTCCAAAAAATCACAAATTCCCAAATATCTGCTAAACCACTGAACTGAAAAATCGCTGAACATTCAAGGGGGTAAAACGGGTAGGTATATTTGTCAATCGTGTTACACCTGTATACAGCAATGTTTACATTACGATTTAGTAAGAAATCAGTTGATGTAAATTATGAACAAATTTTATATTAAAATGAGCTCTAACAAAACAAAAAAAAACTTACTTATTTAGGAAACGTATACATATTGTTATGTAGCGAGGTTTGAACCCACGACTCTTGGAAACCGTCCAAGCGCTCTGATCATTAAGCCATACGTTCTCATCAAGCGACGTCGAAAATCTATGATTCGAGTTATATGGTATAAAAAGTAAATTTTATGGAAAAAAATCATTCCAGAAAATTTATCTTTTAAATCATATATTTAATTGATATTAAAGACATGACAATTCATTTTTGTATGTTTTATGTTTTTTTTAATGTTTTTGGGAGTTACGAATTTTTATACGTTAATATAAATAATATAATAGTAATACGTAATTTTAAAGTATATGAAAATGTAACAATCAATATATACTATGTTTTACATATTTTAAAAAGATTAGTACTATAACTACCGGTAAACATATGGCAACTACACTAATATAAATTAAATAATTATAATAGTGTTTTTTAAATTATTTACATATATTAAAACCAAAATATTGTGTATACTGTAGCATACATTGAACTAGTAAGTTTTGATAAACTAACGCCAACTGCAGAATTGTTCACGTGAACTGCGAGTTCTACGAAGTGCTCTGATTGTGATACGATTAAGCCGCTTTTACCCAGCACTCTGCATAATTAATATAATTTTATTTATAGAGATTTTAAGCATAAAAACGCTAATTATAAGGTTTTACATGTGTTACATATTATAATTTTCCACTTTAGTTAATACAAAATTCCAAGAGCATAGTTTTATGCATAATTTTTTATTGAACTTACAATATAACCTTTTACAATTCTTTCAATTTGTATTTTCAAGTTTTATATTCGCATTTTTACGCTTAAAAGCATTCTTGTAAATATTTTTTATTATTTCAATGACTTCAATGACTTCAACTTCAAAATAAAAAATATTTATACAATAAATGCTTACAAAATTTTAAAAATATTATACTGTAAAAAAGTACCTTAAACTGACTTTGAAGTCATTAAAATTATAATTACATTTAATCTCGAATAACAAATGAGAATCATTGCATAAGACATAGTATATGCATTGAACTTCTCCCAAAATACGCCATAACCGAAAATATTTATTTAGGATCGTTGTTTATAATTTTCTTCTTTTAGTTTCACACTGGGTCCCTCACATAAAAGGGTAGGCAGAGAGAACCTTGGAAGTGTTAAGACACTCTGTTTCCCCACTTACTGCCGAATTCTGAAGGCATTGCGAGTTCCGTGCGCGGCGCTTATCGCCTCGACACTAGAGCGAAGAAATGAAAATATTAAATATCTCATTTCCTCGAGTGGCAATCAAACTTACAACCTGTCGTTTACAGTCACACGTTTGCCCTGCCGCAAAACTGACCTAAGTTATTATTTACTATAAATTTTAAATTGAAAAAAATATATCTTGAATCTTATAATAGAATCAAATAAATAGTCGTGAAATTAGTTATATGTATTTATATAAATATATATCGAAGGATGAGACGATAACACCAGCGTAAATAAGAAGCTGTCAAGAACTATCTGTAAATTTTAACTTCATGAACTGTAGGGCTACTCTTGTAAACAATATCCAACAACCAGTTTTTATTAACATTGTCGGTTTACGCCCAATATTAATAATCTATCTCCTACGTCAATCTTCGATTGTTTCATATATCTATCCAATCTAGAGATTGGATAAATATATGGAACAATCGAAGATTGACGTAGGAGATAGATTATTAATATTAGGCGTTATTAGAGTGTAAACTTGCTTAATCCGTTTTTAGTTTTTTCGTTATGTACATGTTTATAACATTCGAAAATGTAAGATATACAGAATTGGCCGTTATTTTATCTCATATAATAGAGCTTGTAAATCAATTGTTTTTTTATTAATTTAGGATTTTTCTTATTAAATTATAAATCTTTTAATTTAATTTTAAACTAACTTATAGTTTTTATAAGGTTTTTGTCAAGTTCAAATTCTTTCAACTATGGCGTTTCGAACGAAAGTTTTTGGTTTATCCTGACAATTTCTTTAATATGCTGTTAGCAGGTTTACAAATTAAGCTGACGACATGTCATTTTGTATAGCCCGACAAAAACTTTATCAATTACTAGTGGGCGCGCGCAGCTTCGCCCGCTTATTTGCACCCTCAGGGGTGAATTCTAAAAAAACCACGAAACACTTGTTCAATAAAATATTTCTAACAGTCCGAATTTATTTTTTTATAAAAATTGGTGGCGATTTAAGGATTTGTCTATATAAACTTTCAGCCCCTTATTTGAACCATTAGGGAGTGAATTCTAAAAAACCATGAAACACGTGTCCAATGAAATATTTTTAAGAGTCTGAATTTCGAATTTTATAAAAATCGGTGCCGATTTAATTTTTTTTCCATAAAAACTTTCAACCCCTATTTCATCCCTTTAGGGTAAAAATTTATCAAATTCCCTTCTTAGTGGATGTCCAGAATATGAAAATAAACATCTGCCCAAATTTCATTCGTTTCTACCATTCGAGCGGTTACGGCTCTGCGTGCGTCTTACCTCAGTCAGTCAGCACAAGTCCTTTTATATATATAGATATAGATTAGAGGTACGGGCGGTCACTTGCGCAGAAAGCGTATTCAGATACAAAATTTCCATCATCTTTTGAAAATTCGTAGTTTATTACTGTACCAGGCTATACTACCGACCGCAATTATTATGGTACCACCAGGCTAAAAGGCCGAAGGGCGCGGGTTAGACTGCGTGTAAAGGTTACATGCATTCTTTTTTTTATTAATTATATATAGACGGATTTTTTTTTATTTTAGAAACATAATATAAGAATAAAACGTAGTCACAACTATTGATCATTTGCCATTTCCTAAAAAACCTACTAATATATACTTACTATTAATTTTGAATATAACTATTGGATATAGATTAGACTAATTACTTTTTTACTTGAAAATTACTTCAGAATAGACCACCCTGTGTTAGTTTCATCCACAGAAATATGTATCGATAAATATAAATTACATTTTCATTAAAGCGTTTTTGCATTTCACTCATTTCATTTAAATTCATCACAAAATATGTATTTAATTCGTGAAAATCTATTTTTAAATTTCAAAAGAAGCATTTTATCATGAATTGTAGGATTAAAAATTATTTAGAAAAATTAAAATTATAAGATAAGGCAAGCCGCCGTGGAATGTCGAACGCCAGTCAGAGCGATTTACGTCACGGCTTGGTAAATAAGCGAATTTGCATTTTATATTGTATACAGTAATATTGACAGACTTGACATCACAAGCGACGCCATGGCATATATTTTAATAGTAAATCTTTATTTTCTTCAGTAATATGATATACGTTATAATTATAATTTATTTTTCAACATTATAGAACATTTTATATTTTGTTAAATTGAAAATAAAACAGAATGATAAACAGAAATAAAGCAGGATTGAGGTCGACATGGCCCGGTGGCACAGCAACGGTGTGGTTGTAAAGGATTGTGGGTTTGATCCCCACACGGAGAAATTTAATATTTAATACAATAATATAATTTTATTTGCTCAGAATGAAGGTTCAAAATATGTTGCAGATATAATTATCAATATTTAGTTTCCATATACATTCGGCCATTGGCCATGCAAAAAATAGTTTTGGTTTTATTAACATAAAATTTATAACTTTCATTTCCTCGTCCAAGTAACGAGACAAAGCGCGTCGTTGAGTTTCGCCACTCATTACTATTTTCTCAGGCTTCCTCAGCCTACCTGGCTATGTGCAGGATTCAGAATTAAAAAAAATTAACCTAAATTAAAAAAAAATAGTCTATGTTATGTTATAATCAAGGATTATTGACACATTTTTAAAGGAGTTCACCAAATCGGCTTAGTAGTCTTTGACATTAAACAAAAACAAATTTCACCTCTCATTATATAGACACAAGTATAAGAATATAGAAGAATAAACACTAAATACCACATGAATATAGCATCCGTACGAAGTCAGGGCCTGTGGATAGTATTTATAAATTCTTATCCTACAGAACATCCCTTATATACAACGTTTGAAGCTGTATTTTTATAACAGAATGTAAGCATATATTATTTAAAGTTATTCGCGAAAGTGCGAGCTGGCGGCTCCGTCCGCATTTTAATGACCCCAGAGCCAAAGCAAGCCAGATCTTTGTTATTTTATAAAGCCTAAAAGTTTCTGTGCGCATACACTCAACACTGGTAAGTACATTTCTAATATTATTGTCATGATAATATTAAAAAAATAAGCTATATAATTTAACATAAGTTAGGTATTATTTTTTGCATCTTAGTTACCTAATAACTGGCAAAGTAACCACCACCCAAAATCCATATTTCCTAATAATTAAATCAGCTTCACGCTGTACCCCGTACACAGCAAGGTAGGCAGAGGGAACCTAGTGTTAAGACACTCAATTCCCCAGTTTCTGCCGTATTCCGGAGGCATTGCGTATTGAGTGGCAGAACTCAGCGCTGCGACTTTGCCTCGACACCAGAGTGAAGAAATGGAATGTAAATATTGCATTTCCTCAAGTGGGGATCCAACCCACAACCAGTCGGTTTTACAGTCAGGTATTGGATGACAGGCACTTTTAAGTCACATACGAAGGTCTGGCTCTGAGTCTGGTCTTTCATATATTAGATTATTAGTGTAAAAAAATATTTTAAAAATGTATCAAGTATAAATTTTCTATTTAATAGTTGAATAATCATTTTCTTATCTTTTTATTTTATCTTACCTTCGCGCGGTATTCCTATCGGGGTAGTCGAAGAGAACAGAGCGCCAGACGCTACAGTAGATTACGACACTAGTATATAATTATGCAATTTATAAACATACACCTTCATATGCGTGCCAAAAACTGTTAAAGCGCTCTTATATTTTTTGCTATACTGTTCCAAAGTCTAATAACTTTAACTTAAAATGAAATTAACTGGTAGTAATAAATAATTGATTATTGTAAGTTGTTATTTTACTAGTTAGCTAACTAAATTTTAAATGCAGCAGTGTTGGATATTGTTAAAATTTTGAAAGTAGAATTTCAAAGTATATCGAATACAGAAAATAGGCATTCAATTTCATTTATTCTAAAATATTAATAGTCAAAATAAATAAAACCGGCTACTACGGCACTGAGGCTTTCGTAGCAATTTCGAGATTATATTATTGAAAAGTTGACAAACTTAATTTTGCGGGCATACTCATTTTGTATGGAATGGATTAAATTTGTAGTCTGGACTATAAATATAAGTTTGTAATTTTTTTTCCAAAAAATCAAATCAGCTTCACTCTGTATCCCGCACGCAGCAGGATAGGCAGAGAGAACCTAGTGTCAAGACACTCTGTTCCCCACGAGGCATTGCGTGTTGAGTGGCGGAACTCAACACCGCGCTTTGCCTCGACACCAGAAAGAAGAAATGAAAATATAAATGTCGCCCACAGCTAGTCGATTTTGCGGTCACACTTTGTGCCCCTGCGCCACGACTGGCCTCAATTTTTTTTCTATGAAATATCTATAATATATTCTCATTTTGTGCCGAATTGCATAACTATAAATCATATATTTTGATTACGCGGCGAATTTCATACACGATCAAACAGCAAAATCAATGCGTAAATGTTTGTATCGTTTGATTGCGTTGACTTAGAAACTTTGGAGATCTGAATATTTAATATTAATTTTTACTTGATATTTACACGCCATCTCGAGAGAAATGATCTTGACAGACGTACAGATGGACAACAAACTGATCTTATAAGGGTTCCGATTCTACCTTTTGAGGTACGGAGCCCCTAAAAATACAAAAAATACGTTAAGATAAGTTTTACGTATATTTAACATTTTTAAAGATATCTTCTATACTACATTTTTATAGATATCTTCTATACTAAACTTCGGTGAAGGTAATAACACAGTGTCATATATGAAAAAATATTCGTTAATCGAAATAGAAACTCAATATCAACCTCCTTAGCCACTCTTGGCATTAAATGAACATCAATGACACTCAAACAGAGTTCCCATCGAGGGTACTCAACTCAAGCCACTAGATGTCGGTTTTGATACAAATTTAAAATTTTTAATGTTGGTTAATTTTCCATAATGTACCTGCATTTTAATTAATGGATTTTTTTCGTAATTTGATTGTACTACAATTGTTACAAATAAAGTATTTTTTTTTAGAAAAACCTTTAAAATTTGATTTATAATTTTATATCTATATGAGGCCAGTCGTGGTGCAGCGGCACAACGTGTGACTGTAAAACCGACTGGTTGTGGGTTCGATCCCCACTCGAAGAGATGAAATATTTACTTAAATTTATATTTCCATTTCTTCGCTCTGGCGTCTAGGTTAAGCGCGGCATTGAGTTCTGCCACTTAACACGCAATGCCTCCAGGATTCGGCAGAAAGTGGGAAACGGAGTGTCTTAACACTAAGTTCCCTCTGCCTACCCTGCTGTGTGCGGGATACAGGGTGAAGCTGATTAATTTAATTTAATTTTTAAGCTATATGTACTTATACAAATGTTAACAAGAAAGTAGAAAATAAAGTAAGCTGTTATTTTTAATTGTTTTCAGGATTATTTTATTTCTAAGTAATATCGTACAGGGTAACACGTAAAAGAGCGGTGCAAGAGTATAATATCTTGTATGTAAGAATTGAGCCGATTTATTAGGTGGCAAAAATAGATATAAGATCTGGGTATGCTCGATTTTAAACTTAACCATAAAAATATTTTTTATTATCTTACTATTAATTAAAAAATAAAAGGTTAAATTTGATTTAATGCAAACTAAATATAAACTGTTTTTTACTTTTACTGCATTTTTTTTTACTTTTTTTCGCTAGCCTAGCCACTTTATCATATTATTTTTACAAGGATGTTAACAAAATTTTACTTTTGGATATATGTATCTAAGCATTTTTTTATCCTTATACTTTTACATTTTTATACAAATAATATACAACTATAACTTTCATTACGTAATTTTTATCTAATCAAATACAAACATATTTTGTCTAAAATTGAAGTACCTCATATAAGTTTGATACAAATATTATTCTATTAGTTTATGGACAGTCAATTTCAGTTAATTTTGACTACATCATTTATCTCGTATCGTAGCCGAGGTCACCTAAATTGATACCTGCGTGTTTGGGCAACAGTATTAATTAAAATTTGTATCGACATATTAGTACATGACCCTGCTAGAAATATTTGCGGGTATCTGTTTTTTTATAAAATTTATTTTTTTATTAATACATGCTAGTAGAATAAATTATACCACGGTTTTCTCACAAAATTTTGGCATATTAATATTTAAATTTTCTAGTAAAACTGCCTGTAAAACTTTATATTGTTAGAATACCATAATGTAGTATAATTAAATTTTATCTTTATTATGAATTATATAATTAATTGAACTAATTACAACATTTGAACTAACTTTAAAGAAAAAAAGTAATCGATGTAACTGATACTTCAAAAGAAAACTGATGAAATAAGTTCAAATTCACAAGGCGAGGAAGAAGATGCAAAATAGCAAGAAGTGAATGAAGAAAGGGGGAGAGTTTGTTGTGATATAATTTTACATAACAATATTATAAAATGTAATATACTTAAAATTAACCTAACAAAAAAAAGGTAATTCCTAATGATTATCCAACTTCATTGTTACAAAGAACCATGATTTAACCAATACCATAATTGATCGATATTTGTATATCTATTATATATCGACTATACAAAAAAGTTTGTTGGTATTTAGAAAAGAGTGAATCTTATCTCTTCCGCAAATACTTAATATCTGAGTAAAAGTAATAAAATTATTAAAATTTTCCAATCAAGCATGATTTAATTACGAATTTGTTACATAATTCACTTAAAATACACGTACAAATTATTAACACTAAAATACTGTTTATTATACCTATCAACCCATGGTTGCGGCTGATTGAGAACTGGCAACAATTTTTTTTCGATTCCTTACATAATTCTCTTTGAAATGATGTTGGACATGTAATTACAATTTATGAATAAAAAGTAATTACTAAAAATAATAATTTTTATTAAAGGTTATTATGGCAAGATTTTGCGAGGAAACCATGGTATAATCTATTTTACTGCCATGTATCATGCATAGGAAATAAAGTTAATAAAAATATATATGCTTTACTAATCTATATATATAAATTGTCTGTCTGTGATTAAAAAAACGTTTTTTTTTTAATTTATACGGCACTAAAACAACTTTAACCATTTTAAAATTTTTGTTTATCTATCTGTCGTTCTGTTTGTACGGGCTAATCTCAGAAACAGCTGAACCGACTTTCATGTGACTTTCATTGAATTCTCCATCATTCAATCTGTGAATTAACTTGAATTTATACGGGAAAAACCACGTTCATCGTGCGCGTGTATCTTACTGCGTAGCTAGATCAATATGAAATAAATAAATATTTTTATATTAAATGCGACAATTTTTTGCGAACACGATCAAATAAAATCCCAAAAGATTTAAATTACAATTTAATAAGTGTTACTTAACAATACTGATAACCATACTAAAATAATCAACCAATTTTCCCTAATTAATACAATTAAATAATATTAAATAAATTCAACAGTAAAGACACGCAGGGGCCGATAGTTAACATTTAAATATGTAGTACTTACAACGTGCACGTATGTTTCAGTACCTGGAATTATCATTTAAACACATTAATTATTAAGCACCATATAAATTAAAATAAATCTTATATTGAGAAATATGAATCAAGGAAATTGAAAAGTATTGCATCAGCATAATATCTTATACGTATAAATTAATGTCAATAAATAAACAAATCTTATTTGCTGTAGTAAATTAAATAGATAATATACAATATCTGAGGGCACGGTAGTGCTCCAGCCAAGCAACACAGCGGCATTGCCGTACTATCCTTTTTTTGAAGCAGTTCAGACAATATTCGACATGCTTTAAATTTTCAGTAACCAAGCAGCCGTTGTATAAGCATGGTTTATTTCAAATTTTATTGAATTTGAAAATATAGAATTTTCATAATTTTGTCATTGTCAGTGCCATTTCAGTCCAGTTTTCTACATACACAAACTACATAAACACTTTGGGACCCCATATAAAAATATAGGATTAAAAAGTTACTTTTGCAGACAATGAATCTGTCAGAGCGAGGAAATAAAAAAAAAACATTATCCCGACTGGTAATCAAACCCACAACCATCGCGTTAACAGTTACCGAGTGTCCTGCTACGCTAGGAATGCATTTAAATATTTAAAATAAAAATGCATGACAATGCTATTATAAGCTATTATTAGACATTCTAGAAGTTCACAAAGAACGATACCGAGGCTTTAGATGTATTAAAGCGGTAACAAAAGGTAAGCCTCAGATGCAGTAGTTAGATGATGTTTAAGTTACGTATATTTTAGTTTTCCAGTTCAGATACTAGTATTCTACGTTTATATTATAGAACAAATGGTTATTTACAATTTACTTAACTTAACATTTATGCCAAAATTTTTAACTTAATATTTATGCCACTTACTAAAAGTAGTAGTTTTATCCAGTAAATGAAGCATTAGGACGAAAAAATATGTTTTTAAACTTTTTTCGTTTTTCTTATATTTTTTTAAGTTTTAAGGTTTTAATGATAAAATGAGCATTAGTCTAAGCACTAGTTCGAAATATGCCCGTAAAATCTTACTAAACATCTTAGGAAGAAAATTCAAATTATATTTTTATTCATAGTATCTGCTTTATCCGCATAGCAGGGTAAACGGGTGGAGGAAGGGGTTAAGAACAATTGTTTTCCACGAAGTGGCGGCACTCAACGCCATGCTTCCTCTTATTACATTAAAATATCATCATCGCTCTAGGTCTAAGTGGAATTCGGACAACTACGTAGATTAGAGATAGAAACAAAACGCATAAAATCGCCTAAATAATTTAATTTAACATTATAAATAATTAAATTAGCCATAAAATATACTACTATATCTGTAACTAGTAAAAAAGAATAATATAAAGGAATAATATATATATATACATATCTCGTTTACCGAAATAATTTTGAAAAGAAATAATACAATTCAAATAAAAGCACATTATATTTGCGGTGCTGATGCAAAGTTGCTGGTTGTCAGCGAGATAAGATTGAAAGTTTGAGCAAATCTTGTTACATTGTCGTGCTATTTCCAACTTGGACAGCACTTTTGAGGACTGAAATATACTTTTCGTATGCTCGAAAGAATACTCTTTATCAATTCACGTGTTCAAATGCCCCGTCGTAAAAGTGGTATGGAATGAAATGAATATTTATTTGTTTCTTTCATTTTATTATATATTAATATATTTTTAAGTAGAGGCCAATCGTGGCGCAGGGGCATAAAATGTGACTGTAAAACCGACTGGTTGTGGGTTCGATCCCCGCTCGAGGAAATGAAATATTTACTTAAATTTATATTTCCATTTCTTCGCTCTGGTGTAGAAGCAAAGCGCGGCGTTGAGTTCTGCCACTCAACACGCAATGCCTCCAGAATCCGGCAGAAAGTGAGGAACGGAGTGTCTTAACACCAGGTTCCGTTTGCCTGCTGTGTGCGGGATACAACGTGAAGCTGATTTTATTTTTATTTATTTAATATATTTTTCTCCCCACCCGAGGACATGAATTATTACTTATTAATATTTTCATTTCTTCGCTTTGGCACCAAGGCAAAAGTCCGACGTTGAATTCCATCACTCAACACACAATGCCTCGAAAAATTAGGCGAGCAGAGGGAACGGAGTGTCTTAACACTAGGTACCCTCTGCCAATCTTCATTATAAATTGGAAAACAAATAGGCAATTTAATTGTTGTAGCGTTTTAAAATGAAGGTTTTAATTATGTTAATAAAGAGATTACTTTTTAATTATATTAATATAAAAATATTAAGCATTATTTTTGTTCACAGGGGATCTGGAGGGGGTGGCATGTTCGGGGATGTAAACATCTCGGCAATATTAGATTCGCTGAGTGTAAGTTATGATAAAAGAGTCAGGCCAAACTACGGAGGTGAGTTCGAAGTGTGCTTGAGATGTGGCTTGTAGATATAAAATATGTTAGGCTTAAGCATTAAAACAATTTAATGAACATTAAGTTATAATTAACTTTACTTATAAATATATCATTTTATTGGACGATATGTTTCATACAACGTTTATGTACTATACCGTTACTAACTAAATATAATTCGTGTTAAGAATTATAATATTTTAATTAGTATTCTATATTTTGTTATTAATTAACCTTCCAGCGGGTACGCCCTAAAACATAATATTTACTAAATTATTAATAAATAAAACTCCAGTTGATGTTTTTAATTACCAAAATAAATGGGAAATGGATGAAATAAGCAATCATATTAACATTTAATTTAGAATTCTCAAAAAGTATATTTAATAATACAATCATTCAAAATCATTCAATGCTGATCTTTATTCTACGCAATAAGTATATATTATTCGCATTATTTACTAAAAATATTTGTTAAATATTTTCTATTTTTCTAAAACGTGTAACGACAAATCCCAAGACTTGTCACTAAAATATTCTAATAAAAGCTAAATACGAAATCCAAATTTTACAAGTGGATAACACGTGTTTTACCTCGGAATCACATATCAAATAAACCGTCCTTTGCTAGTTCGGTAAATCTAATTTTGTCATAAATCTGCTCGAAGGTTAAAAAGAAAAAAAAATCTTATATATAAAAAAAAAATCTAAAATGTTCATTATGAATGGATGCTACGTTTTAATTAATGAAAAATATCCAATGATTCTACTCGTATAATATTAAAAAAAACTTCATTAAACAGGTTAAACGCCCAATCTGTTTAGCGTTAAGCTTTTAATGGAAAGTATCCACATAATGTGTATTATTAAAATTATATTATATAATAATACTATTTAATTACTATTAAAATTATGTTGAATGGAACAATCTGTCTGTATAAATCAAATTTAATATTTAATTTAATGTATATATAAAATTATGTTATGTTATATGTTCAAAAATGTACCTTCCGGACATTAATTATAAGAATAAAATGCGTAGCTTAGTGCTATTTATAAATAATTTTATATACCTATATACTATATATTTAATTTAATTTTAGCTTTTAGACTTTAGAAATAAGTTGCCACAACTAGAGGACGGTGAGTTAATAATTTCGTTATAGATTTTTTTCAAGTAATCCGCCATATTATTATATTACTTATATTAGATTATATGTGCAATACAAGGTCTATTTCATAGTATATTTTCTAGAATTTT
Organism: Heliconius erato x Heliconius himera; assembly: GCA_013421005.1. NCBI lineage: Eukaryota > Metazoa > Arthropoda > Insecta > Lepidoptera > Nymphalidae > Heliconius > Heliconius erato x Heliconius himera. The sequence continues at coordinate 13,812 of JAATLQ010036943.1, read as the reverse complement.
AATTTTAAATAATTTTGGAGGGCCGAAAAAATTGCAAATATATGAATTTTAATACTATTTGCTTAGTATTTTTATCATAATTCATAATATTACACATTCTATATTTGCTTTTCTTTGGTTTAAGAAATTTACGTGCATATGATCTGATATATCCTAATATCATTAGTTCTAATTAAGATTTGCATTATCACTTATAAAAAGCCTACAAATAAGTAAGAAATATAATAAATGTTAATTATAATTTTGAAAAGTAAAATAATAATTGTGCATAATGCAGAATAAGCTGGCTTTATTGTCTAAATCGTTATCTACATTAGATGTAGGTACATTTTGGATATTATCTCAAATATTTAAGAACTATACAAATTTATGTTTATATGTTGTGTATTTATTAATTATATTATATTATATTGAGGAAATTATATAAAATGAATTATTTATTTACATACCTATATTTAATATTGTAATTAAAATATATAACATATATTTTTAATAACTGAACTGAAGGACAACAAGAGAAAATGTTTGGAAGATTTTGTAATTGAGTGTATAAAGTAAAATTTAATTAAATTTAAAAATAGATTTTTATAATAAAATTATTTAAAATCTTGATATATAGTAATATATATAGTGAAGATCTTTAAGAAAATCTAAGTGCACACATCCAATATATTGAAATAAGCTTATTGCACTCTAATAGTTTTTTTTTATTTTCCCAATTTCGGCATCACCAAGATAGGATAAATCTGTATTGTAGATTTAAAAACTGAAATAAATCTTGCAGTAGCATCAGATATTTTTAACACTCAAATCTCAATAAATTGGATAATTGGCATCTTGGATTATGCTGATCGTAGCAATGATGCCCATAAATTAAGTAAAATTTGTCGCTAATTTTTAAAAATCTAATTCAAATCTTTATTCAATTAGGTCGTTATTAATACTGTTTAATATTTAAAATGGTTGCATCAAAATATCTGTTGTGGCAGTCTTACAGAAAGCAATCTCCATATCTAAATATCCATTATCCCTGAAATAGACATCCGGATATGCGTAAACGTAAACTTTGCGGCCATACTTCGGCTACATCACTTCGGCTTAGGTGTTTGGCACGTACACCAGTACTGCCTTAGGCGTGTTCGCTTTATATATTCAGGCAATGGTTTATGCATCTGATACGTTATATGATACGTCTAACAATATATCATCCTACCTAATCCGAGCTATAGTTCAATTCAAAGATGGGTGTAAATGATAAATCTCAAGTGATAAGATATTTGTGAACGATAAAATTACCCGGCAACCATATGGTCTATGGAATACTAAGTAATTTTATCTCATTAATGCCAAAATTTAATCCCCTAATGCAGACTTAAAAAACGTAGAGTTTTATATTTATAATTGTAAATTTAAAACTGATATAATTGTAAATCGCCGACTTATCGCTTGGGGACATCAAAATATTTGTTATTTGCTTTAATGCTGAACAAAGTAAATTGAAAGTGATCAAAGCCCAAACTGACTTTACAAAATAAATAGTAAATATTTTCAATTTGGATAAGTTTTGATTAAAAGAAAAGAATTAATAATAAACGTAGTAGTTATTTTTTAAGGAGAAAATATAATATAAAATATTTACTTTAAAGAACAGTTTCCAATGTAAAACATAAGTAATTAGATATTTAATAATTAGGTTTTAATGGTATCACCATTTTGTATGATTACACAAATTATTGTTGGATACGGGTAATCGTTCTTTTATATGACAATATTTTTAAATAAAACAATGATATTTCGAATAAAGAAAACTATCCTAGTAGTACGTAACGGATATGAAATTTCAGGACCACCAGTGGACGTGGGTGTCACCATGTACGTGCTATCCATCAGCTCCTTATCTGAAGTGAAAATGGTATTTAAGAGCCTATTATTAAGTAGCGAAAATAGTGAGGCGGATCTAGGTTAAACTCTTTCGGTCGAGCGCTGGCCTGGCACAGGTGGCGCCCGACCGAGCGAGGTTAAGTCGCGTCATCGTCCTCTGGTTTGGTTTTCACTGCGCGCCGCGCGGTATTCTTATGTTTGGGATTGATTTCAGGTCCACCAGTCGAAGTCGGCGTCACCATGTATGTGCTGTCAATCAGTTCCGTCTCCGAAGTGCTCATGGTACTCGCCACTGTCAGCTCTCGCTTGACACGAGTAGCCCTAGACACTAGGCTGCGAGCATGCCGGCGTAAACATTCTCTTTCTGACCGCCCGGATGGCGCTCACCACTCTGAACTAACACCAAAAACTGTTTATATATTAACTTCCTCATAATGTCGTATTCGCAAAGAGTGGTGTGCCGTTCGGGTGGGACTGATTTATCGTTATTTTCTAAATTTTACTCTGCTACTAAGCATTTCTCCAAATATTTCTTCGTGGACTTGCTCTATCAATGTAATTTTACGTTAGCTTTTTATGTTTCTTGTATCTGTTGTGACTATTGGGCTCTCAATACTGTCTCCCAAACTGGCGCTCTAACTTTTCAACTCGCCACTTGCGATTTACTTACTTTTAGTAGACTTGCTATGAATGTTTTGATGTTTGTATCGTTGTCAATAAGTTCCGGTTGGACGAGGGAACTTTGTTTAAATTTTGTGTTATCATTGTTTTATTATTTGTGTTATATGTTGTATTTTGATGTCGGATACATGTTTATATACTTATTTATTATCTATGTGTGTTGATTTTTTTTCGTATGTCTGTGTCAAGTAAATTGTTGTTGTACCTGAAAACTTGAGCTTCAACTCGGTAAAGACCTTCGATAGCGGTTACGATGAACACTTTCAATAAATTAAAAGTGCGTGAACCCTTGTGGAAACCAAATCAAGGGGACTTCTAAAGTCACCATAAGACGTGGCCTTTCAGTATTAAACATAGACTTATTTCATTTTCCATAAAAGTTACACGTTTTATTTTACGTAAATATTCTTTACGTTAGTTAATGATTCTTATAATTACCTTAAAAAGCATTGCCTAATAATCAATGAGATTTTTGAAACTCTTCACTCTAAAATACATTTTATAAATATAAAATAAATTGTATGAATTTACATATGTCAAATGTGTAACTTTTATAAACGTACGCAAAATTACAATTTCTTTTTGCGTAGTATCTGTTTTATCCTAATTGCAATTGGCAGCAAGTTATTATATTTAATTAAAAATATATAAAGATATTTTAGCTTTTCCTATAACTACGTTTTTATTTCTTTCTGAATATTGACAGAAATTACTATTTTCAAGCTTACAGTAATATTTACAGCTAAAGCGGTTAATTTATATCATATCTATTAGTTTTTTATCCAAATCTTATAGTTAGAAGTTTTCCTATTAATTAACTATGATTATTTGTATCTAAAAGAGATTACCACTAGAGACTGAGATAAGAGCCTATACTAACGAATAACTTGACTCAATTTCTGTCTCTCTCGCTTTTTATATGTGCATTTATATCCAAATATATATTAAAAGAATTATTAAGTGTTTTTATAATTTGCTTTTTTTACATGGACGTGTCTATTATAATGACTGTTGTTAAATTATTTAATTCAGAATGTCGTTAAATGCTACCTTGCTGCTCTGTGTGTAGCATTCGGACAATGCATGTCAGTGTTAGTAAAGTTTAATAATAAGTTTATTAATAACAACAAAACACTAATAAAACATGCATTGTCGTTTCTTTGTATCAATGTCATTATTTTAATAATGTTATTTTAACAGGATTTCACCTTGGATTTCTACTTTCGACAATTCTGGACGGACCCGCGTCTCGCCTACAAGAAGAGACCCGGCGTTGAAACTCTGTCAGTGGGATCAGAGTTTATACGAAACATCTGGGTGCCGGATACCTTCTTCGTCAACGAGAAGCAGTCCTATTTTCATATTGCCACTACTAGTAATGAATTTATTCGCATCCATCACTCCGGATCGATCACACGGAGCATAAGGTATTTTTTACTTAATTAATTTAGTTAGTTTTAACTAAATTTACATAGTAATACTAAAATAGTTTGAAAGTAAGTAAGGTAGGTTCGAAGGTTAAATCAATTATACTGTTTCTCCACTGGGAAAAGTATAAATATATAAATGCTCGAAAAGCATTCTAAAAAATTATAGCAATATACGATTTTTGTATTAAATACCGCGAGGTCTAAGCTGAGCTTTATATTCTTTTATTTGTATGAGTGTTTATATATTATGTAGGTAACATCACTGGTTTGGCCTAAACCAGTATTTGCTGCTTTTTGTCAACCGGCCTACACATGTCATAATTCTTAGTATTTTATTTTTGTGTTCGATTTATTAAAAGTGAAAGATAATATTGGAAGTACATGAATGGCAATATGATTGTAGCCAAGCAGTTAAAAAAATCGTCGACAACGCTGTTCTTAATAATATAACGCAGAGATTTATTATTAACTCAAAAAAGTGAAAATGTAGTAAAATTATGAGCACGCAATGTCCAGCGTAGAATAATTAATATAAAAAAATACTCGTATGTGGGATTTTTTCATTGATTTTTGATACCTAACTATACTTCTCTCATACAAATACAAAGCTCAGGTTAAGTCTCGTGTACTGTAAATGATTCTAATATAATATGTATTAAAATTCAATACGATTTTTGTAAACTTTTTGCTACAGGTTAACCATAACTGCTTCATGTCCTATGGATTTGCAGTATTTCCCTATGGATCGTCAACTTTGCAACATCGAAATAGAAAGCTGTAAGTTACAGATATGTAAATATTACGTGTATTTTAATTTCTTAGACTTTTAATATATTTTAATTAAATTCTCCATATGCTTTTAAACAATAGTTTATAAGCAACATAATACATATGAGAAGAAAATATGCATTTCACGTGCGCTACATACGATAGACGATTGAAGCAAAAAAATGCTTGATAATATCATACGGCGCTAATATCTTTACGTCGTTTACACAGCTTTTGGTAGTTGAACACTCATTTGGAGTATGTAAAAACCCAGTGCGATGGGTGTAATATTTTACCGTTTCGTATCTCTGCATGGTACAGTTGGCTACACCATGCGGGACATCCGATATAAATGGAACGAGGGACCTAACTCAGTTGGAGTATCGAGCGAAGTATCTTTGCCCCAATTCAAAGTGCTTGGCCATCGCCAGCGGGCTATGGAGATTTCGCTGACAACAGGTAGAAGCACAAAATATTTTATTTCATTTAGTGTTTTAATCATCTCATATTTTCGCTTGCGGCACGTATCTCGCTTTTGTATATTTCATTGTAACATCGATTGTTATTAATAATTATGAGATACCATTATTAATCTTTAATTCCAGGAAATTATTCCCGGTTGGCATGTGAAATCCAATTCGTTCGTTCTATGGGCTACTATTTGATTCAAATTTACATTCCATCGGGTCTAATTGTCATCATCTCCTGGGTATCATTCTGGTTGAATCGAAATGCTACACCGGCGCGAGTCTCTCTAGGCGTCACCACTGTGCTTACTATGACTACGCTTATGTCTTCAACGAATGCCGCTTTACCGAAGATTTCATACGTCAAGTCCATCGACGTTTACTTGGGAACATGCTTCGTTATGGTCTTCGCGAGTTTGCTAGGTAACAAAAAATATTTAAATTGATGAATAAAAATGCAATTTGCGTGTATTTTTTTAAAGTGAATGCTGTTCTAAATAATTATATGTTATTGTTTTATATAGACACACATGCGAATTTTTTAAATATATATATATAAGTATAGTTTTAAGTTAAAATTACTAACAATATGTAGCTAAGCGCTAAGTGTTATACTTCACAAGATAGCTGATAATATTAATTGCAGAGTACGCGACTGTCGGCTACATGGCAAAACGGATCCAAATGCGCAAACAACGTTTCACCGCTGTTCAAAAAATGGCTGCCGAGAAGAAATTGGCTATTGATGGTGCTCCTGGACCGTCTGGACCTGAACCTCTACCTCCTCCACGTACTACTACGCTAAACCGACCTGCTCCGCCGAGTCGATCATCTGTGAGAATCATGTCTTTTAAGTTCTATTTAAGTTTTTGATGAAGAATTGACTTCTACGTCTAATTTAGTCGTATAATCCCCACACACAGGAAGTCCGATTCAAATTTCACGATCCTAAGGTGAATACCATCAGCTCGGCTCGAGGCGGTCCTTCAACAGCACCCATGCCTGTCAATGTCCCGGTACCAGTACCGCCAGTGGATGAGGAAGCTGCAGCTCATCTACTTCAGGCTGCTAAGGTCTGTAGTCATATAACATATTATTTAAATGGCATTTGAATGTTTCGAGCACTGCGAATTTTCGAGCAATGCGATTGGTAAACGGAGCCAAGTTGCGAATTTTTTTGAAATGCAGACTTTTATATTCTCACTTTATTATGAATATAAGCCAAATTAAAAAATATATTTATTATTAAAAATATTATTAACAGGGTATCAACAAGCTCCTCGGTACGACGCCCTCCGACATCGACAAGTATTCTCGCATCGTTTTCCCCGTGTGCTTTGTCTGCTTTAATTTAATGTATTGGATCATTTACTTGCACGTTTCTGACGTGGTCGCGGACGACTTAGTGTTACTAGGCGAAGAGAACTAAATATTATGAACGGACACCGATTATTGCGTTACAATCATTTAACGACGGAACAGCTTCTAATTTCATTCTACGGCCTTGAGCTTCTTATGATTATATTGTCTTGCTACATGCATCCTCCCTCATGAAATGTGGGAAGTTAAAAAAAAAACAAAAAAACAGTAACCCATGAGATACAGCAAATAAAATAAAAATCACCTAAAAAATAATGTTAATACATGTGTTTATTAGTAGTAATAGATAAATATTGACAGTAGTACATTCCTGTTTCTTTGTTGTAACTTTCCAAGATATGTGTGTGCACGAGCAGTAGAATATATTGTTTGTATTAAAACTTAAAAATATTATCATTTATAATATAATTCATGGTGTACTCAAGCAAAGACTTACTTAGTGTAACTCAATGAAACCTTTACTGTAGTCACTTATTTAAGTAGGTACTATTTTATAAAATTTTATTAAAAATAGGATTCGTTTTCAGTAGGATTACATAGGATTATTTATTTTAAGTTTGAATATAAATATTTTATGAATATTAAGTTTAAACAAATACTACAATTAGTGCCTATTTTATCTTATTACTTGATAAGAATCATACATAATTAATATATTTATTACCGTCGTCGATAGATTTTAATAATAACATTGTCAAGTTGATGTGATATGAATGAGTAATACAATCTATTAGTTATCTTCTTTTAGCTATTCATAAAAATAATTTTAAAATAGTATAATAATAATATTCAACGACGGATGAAGGAACGACCATGGGTATAAGAATAAGGTGATTTGTAAATATTTATACGTCTACTATGTTATATAGGGTGTTCTGATATAATGTCTAACCTGAACGATGTTACGTCACATAATCGTACAATTGTCAATACACGAACCACTCAATATTAAATCTATTGCACAAATCACTTTTACTGCATACATAGATATTACAATTATTGCTTATACGTACATGCATATTATATACTGTTAAAGTATTTAACTTTTTTTTATATATATAATTCAAATCACTATTATGACGCGGGTTCCGTATTTATTTTTATTATAATTGATAAATTTTTGATGAAAATGTTGTGTGTGAATGAATATTTTATTTTTGTTGTTAAGCATAATTAAGGTTTGGTGGGCTGTGAAAAAAGGTTGGAAATATATTATTCGATTAGATATCTATTATTGTACTGCGGAGTTACGGAACCCCTTATATGTATGCAAAACATAGTTGTAGTTTATTAAAAATAATTTTCGATAGTCATCACCAGTTTAGTTTTTTAGAACACATAAATATTATACATATAAAAATAATATAGATTTTAAAAAAGAAACATAGTTACTATATTTAAAAAGAAATATTGTAGACGTTATACTTATTTAATTGAAAAAATAATTATATGAATATATCTATAGTATTTATTGTAATTAAAATTACCAGTAGGTAATATAATAGCTAACTCAACAATATAGTTGTTTAGATTGGATGAATGAAATAAAAAAATATAACGTTAATTTTTGCTTGAATCTGATCACCGTTTTACAATATTTAAAACAAATGTCACAAAAGAAAGAAAATATCGAAAACTTTGTCGAATTCTAAAAATACAAAAATGTGAGTGTAATTGGTTTAAACGAATTGTCGTATGGACATTCACCTTTCAATTGGCTCACACTTTCTGAATGGATCAATATTTAAACAAGAAACCGTTATTTAGTCTTAAAAATATTTTTTACACGTGCCACGAAAATTACATCATTTGTCTTTATAATAACATAATAGATAATAATATTAATTATTTTTTAAACATGCTCAATAAATTAATTTATTAGTGAATATGTATTAAATATAGAATTTACTATTTAAGATATGTACACTTTAAATTATTTTACTTCTCTTTTAAGACTGACTTAGTTTGAAGGTATAACTAACTTGACATTTAATAATTATTTTAATAAGTTTAATTATCTACATATTTACAAAGTGGCTAGAAGTATTAAAATGAAGTGTACCTGATAAAACTTATGCAATTGTTTGTGAATTATTAAATATTTATTTGTATAATATACAAAATATTATAAAAAGGGGAACTCTAAAATGGCATCCTTTTAATATCAACGTATTATTTATAAAATTATTGTTAAACGATATGAATGTGTTAAGTTTGAAATTTAGTAAAATATAAACAAATGTTATGTATAACTCAGATGTAAATAATTTATGATGATTATTAAACTTCATATGAATTTTGGATTACCTATAATATTGAGCATTATTATTGCACTTAGTAAGTAAGTAGCGTAGAATTGCAGGAGGGGGCGCGGACGGTGTACGTATATGCTAAGAAAGAGGATTAACGAGAATTTTATTACAGACAGACAAAAGACATATTTTACATTTATATCACTTTTTACACGTAAAACGCAGGTATTAAGGATAAAGCATTTTTATTTAAATTATTTAATTATTTTAATTAATAATTATTTTATTTATATAATTATTATTATGTATTACAAAGTTTTTTTTGTGGATTGTGAATATATTTAATATATTTTTCCTGTGTTACTTAGAACTAAAAGTTCGGCAATTATTAAAATTATAATTCGCCATCATAATTGATGATGGCGAATTTGTAACAATTTGTAACAAAGGACGTCCATCGTCCGTAAACCCTGAATGCGCAACCAAATTCTAAATCACATTTAATAAATCTAGTATTTAAAATATATTAATATAATCTACTTTAGGTGTACCTATTAAAATGTAATTTACTATATAGAATTCTGATAGAATGCAATGTATTTTATCAATATTATTAAGGTCAGATCGTTTTGTAAGTAGCTTGGACATGACGGCACGACGTCAGATACTCCGCGAGTGACGGCTAGTTCCGATAGACATTTCAAAACAGATAATATATTGTACACAAATTTAGTTAAATAATTCAAAATTGCATCATTAAATTCACAAGCATATTAAATTAAAATAGCATATCCCATGTAATACGGAGTCATTGGTGAAGTTTTAGGTCTGCAAAAAGCACAGAAAATGTTTAAATATGTTGAAAAAATACAGAAAATATGTTAAAAATTCGTTTTGATGGAGACTGGCTCAACGTTGGTCCGCGGATGAAGTAGGGACGCCTAACCAAAAAAACGCATAACATCGAGATAAGGATAAATACTGATAATTGAGTAGGATAATTGACATTGAAATATCATCATTTTTTTAAATACCAATATTATTGACGTCGATCGATGAGTTGCCACAAATGCATGTGATTTGAATTGCCATCCGCCAAATTCACTGTACAAATATAAAGTGGCAGCTTCATACTGATTTAATTTTATCCTACAAATGAAAGAAATATAAATGGTATATTCAATAATACGCGAAGTGAATGTAGACGTAATTAATAGAGGAAGTTAATAAAGGCATTAAAATGTGATAGAGGAGAGTACAATTAGACTAGGATTTTATATGATAGAAAAGCTTTGGTACGTACATTTTGTACACGTGGCATTCCATCTGTTGGAAACGGATCGAACTCATTACCTGATTCCAATATGCCAGTATTATCCCATATCTAATCGGTGTTCTAATGCACGAAGTTACGGCGGTAAGTAGATTTTGTACTTTGAAATGACAGGCTTGAACCGTATTGAGCGTTGGTTTATCTGTAGCGAATATTAATATCAAAGTTTGCTGTTTTGTCGCTGTCGTAGTTTTAGCATTAACAAGTATTTAATGGAGTATTATTGGTATTTAATGTTTAATATATTTGCCAGTCTCCTGTATATGTTTCTCACGTCAGTGTTTACTGCGATTCCTGTGCCTAATATATTGTCCTCACTCTACTAAACTAGAACAATCAATTCATATTTAGTGTCAAAATTTCTTAATGTTATTATTGTATAGGCATCTTACGTAGAAAATCGTAATTGATTTTGCATTCCTTATTGGCCATTACTACTGATTCAACTCTTTTGAGAAAAAATCACATTTTAAAGGAAATGTTGCTATATAATTAATTATAGTGATGTCATTAACCAAATTGATCTAGTCCACTGACTTGTTGGTCTTATCAATAACTTGACACTCCAACCTTTTAATACAGTTTTTCAATGTAAAATAGAGTTATGATATCCATAAAGAGTATAACAGTAACTCAAAATTTAAATCAAATAGATAACACTTAATAACCAAGTAATATTATTTTATACATTTTATTTTCTAATAAAAAAATTAATAAAAAATAAAATGTCACAATCCAGAAAAAATATTTTAAAAACAGCTAAAGTAACAGTTAATTAAAAAATATTGTTGAAATTGGTATTTATTTAACTAAGACACAAAATATACCTAAATGTCTTAAATATAATTTCGTATTGGATGCCGATTCACTGAACAAATAAAAAGTGCATGGAACATAACAAAACTGAAAAAAAAACTTATATTGCATTTTTAAGAGAAAATCCAGCTTCAAAACCCTGGGTTATAAAATGATTGTGCTGTTTGCAGTGCTATTCTTCTTAACTATATATTAAAAGATCTTACATAAATATAATACTTCGTGCCATGTTTTAATCGATATTATATGACTTTATTTAATAAATTATAAATTAATTATTTTATCTTTACTTTTACATATTATGTTTGTTGTACAAGACCCGGCATCAGAATTGTATTTTTTTAAATATTAAACTTTTTCTATTACATCATACATACATATATAGTCTTATATTTGAGATGATTTAGTATTTTTTTAGTTTTCATATATTATGCTCGACAGTGGATATTGGATATCTCTGTCTCTTAAGCCTTTTTTAACATTTTTTTTGGTGCATACCTTAATATAAATTCTAAAATAAGAAGAAAGATGGCACAATGTGACAGTCTCTGACTGTATATAGGTTCAATGGTTGTGATTTAGAACATCATTTGGAAACATAAATAATATATTTAAATTATTTTTATTTTCTTTAGCTGTTAACACAAAGAAGCGAATCTGTCCGTCTGTCTACCCTGCAATACAGTAAGTCCTATATAATAAGTGACATTAAAAAAAGAAATAAAATATCATGATTAAAAAGGGTACAAATAAAAAAAATGATTGCTTAAAAAAACTTGCGTCAGTCAAAAAATATTATTATACTATTCTAATGCCGGATCTTAGATATATGTTTTTGTAGTTACTAGAAAAATCATCATATGTTTCACTTTTGTTTTGGTTATTTTATGTGTCAGAAATAACATTATTTAATGTCATTGTTTTGTTAATGGGTCCTATGTATTCAAGAGATAAAATGTTCACTATAAAATAAGTATTATTTGGTATATGTATTGCACAAATATTTCTCATACACAATACATTTCAACTACTTTATGGATGCAGTAATGGCATAATAGAACGAGAAAACTCTTATAAAACTAACATCAATATTATAGTGTATTACAGAAAAAAAAACTGTGTCTTTCAAACTGTAAAAATAAAATATTATATTACGAAAATTCATAGGACCCATTTAATATCTTCTGGTTGATAACTTAATCAAAAGCTAAGTGCAAAAATTAATAAATTTTTGTTTGACTTAAATGTAATAGGTGAAAATGATTATTTATGTATGTTTTATATTTTTTTACAAAATTGTAAATGTAAAAAAAATAGTTTTTAGTACAGATATATAATAAAATAATATTGATTTAGGTATTATTGATTTTTGTTATTTTATCAAAATTAATGCAATGACTATTTGAATTAAGGAATATATTATTTACACATGTAGTTGCTTTGATAAATTAACTTTGATGTTGTTATTAACTAGAAAACATTTTTAATACATAGTATATTATAATCCTACATTCATCATTTCATCGATGCAGTGAGGTTAATGATGTTGCTCAACTGTATAAACTTGTATGTTTTGGTTTGTGATCTAATAAATTTGTGTGATCACAAATTTTATTTGTTTTATTTTTATGTCCGTATGACATCCTAAAAAAATATATAACAACGATGTTTTATTATACCCATAGCTTAAATTCACTTAGAATAATTTTCCATATGTTTATTTACATTGAATTCAATACCCTAGTTATGGAATTTAAAACATTCTAATTCTAAAAAAATATGTTTTGGACAAATATTTAACCGACTTCAAAGAGAAAGCAATTATTAATCGGACATATGCATGTATTGTTAAGTAGAAAATTTCAAATTTCGTTCACTACTCATGTAAATGCAAATCCTATCAATCCATACCTATATTATAAATTCGAAAGTAACTCTGTCTGTCTGTCTGTCTGTCTGTCTGTCTGTCTGTCTGTCTGTCTGTTACGCAATCAGGGCCAAACCGCTAATTCAATTGCGATAAAATACTCATACAGAGATACTTGAGGGGCTTGGGATGAACATAGGATACTTTTTTTCTCATATTTGTAATATTTTCGATATATAATAATATATTAAAATATTTTTAATTTGACAAGCAATTTATTCTGCCATGTTAATAACAACCGACCGTTGCTAAGCAACGGTTTGCAAAGTTTGTTTTAAGCAAAAGTCACCCAAACTGAGCTTGCTTAACGCATACATGGTGTGCGCTGATTCTACCTATGAGATACATAAAAACAATGTTTAACTAAAATATTGTTCTTTAAATAATGTTTAAAAAAGTCCGCGATACATATACCATGTTTATCTCTGAAGGTTGAGCAAAAGTAACCATTTTAATTGATTTACTTTATATTTATTGGGTTGTTTGTATGTATTTTCTATAATTTGATATTGATTCTTATGAAAATGAATATAATAGTTGCTTTTAGCATTTTATCTAGATTGAATTATAGTTTACTGTATAACATTCTAATAAATAATTAAGGAGATGTCTCTGATTCGAAGTGACCTAGCCTTCGGGCGACATAGTAGGACCGACGCGAACGTTTTGTAAATATTAGTACATTTTCGAACTACTGTTAATTTTTATGTAATTATTTGCTGTTTATAATTAATTTATACTTTTCTTTGGTTCTTCGCTTATTCGAGTAGTAGATTAGTTAGATTTTCATTAATTTCTTGGTGTGGTGTAAGTTTCAGCCCTGCGCGGCATCCGCGTAATATTATTTAAGTATTAAGGAAAGTATTGTGGTTATTTC